>JBBJLR010117825.1:0-19955 GCA_037577145.1 Brachypetersius gabonensis | reverse complement strand
ATATATCTCAGGAGAGTGGCTTCAGCAGTCTCGCTTTGCTCTTCCAGTCTGATATACTATACACTGATATACTATGTTGGTGCAGCAACAGATCCCAGTTTGGTCCAGCTGTGCTAAGCTCCACTCACCTGCACGAACCAGAAGATGTTGGTGGGCTCCCCTCCTGGGAAGGGCGGCGGACTCTCCTCCGTCTGTCCCTCCGCGGCTCGCTCTGCTCTCCGCCTGGGGACCCGGGTGTCGTAGCTGTCCAGCAGCCAGGATGTCAGGCCAGCCAAAACCAAGCCGAACACGACCAGCAGGGTGAAGAGCCGGAGCATCCTGACCGAGAGAAGCGGGTTTACTGGAGGGACCGAGGACAGAGAGGGTCCACTCTCACAGAAACCCTCACTCACTGACAGATCACGCTCATCACACCGCCCACCCGAGCCGCTCGGTGTCCGTGAGGGAGGAGCAACATGAGAGACCCTGGAGGTCTGGAATTCCTCTGCTGTGTTGGAGACCCAGAGCTGCTCCGACAGAACTGTTTTCATGGGGAACAGGACACACCGGCCCGGCGTCACTACACACTTCCGCCTCGCTGTACTCTGAAAACCAGGCCAAAGATCCTCCACTGCCGAGATGTTCCACTCGGACCTGTTCATGCAAAATACTTCAGAATAAAAATCAGAAAACTTTACTGATCTAGGAGGAAATTGTTTGTATTTAAAAATGTTGCATTAAAAATCATTAAAATCATAGTATTGGTACTTGTCAATTTTCTTTATAGATTTTCTATACATGCTTGTATTTCTCATATTTCTTCACTTATTTTCTTCTCTTTCTTCTTCTTTTTATTCTATTCCTGCAAGGCACTACCCTTGTCTTCTTTTAAATATCTGCACTTCTATTGTACCTTCAGTCTTTTTATTTTTATGCTTTCTTTTATACATTTTATTTCTTCCGTTATTTTATTGTCTATCGAGTGTGCTTTATAAATGAAATTGAACACGAACTTAAACTAGTTTGAAATAGCACATAGATGCCATATTAATACACATTCCTACTCATATGAAATCATGTTTTTTTTTACATATGCATATTATTGGAGTGTGTTAAAAAGCTGTTAAAAATAAAAAGCTGTCATAAAATGTTATGACTCCACAGACATACAAAATAAATAATAAATACTATAGTAACTGACAGTTAAGTGAATTTCTAACAACAGATAGTAGATATGAGTATTTTACTGCACTTAGTAGGGATCAGTTGTATATAAGTATGTATATATATATATGTAAATATATCGCATGTGTTTATTAATTTGGACATTTTTAGTTGTTCAAAATGAATTGTCTTTTTGGAGTATGAAAGTCCAGTAGGTTTATAATTTTATCAATTCTATCAGTGTAAAATGTGGGATCTGTATTAATCTCTATTTTAAAAAAAATAGAACTTTCTATATATTATAGTTACATGATTAATTAATTAACTCTGACCGGACGTCCCGCCCACAAAGTAACGTGAGCAGTCTGCGCATGCGTGGTAGCTCCTTGTTCCTGTCCGGATGACGAGTCCTGGGCGTGAAATGTCATTATTTTTCCTTTGAGGTGTAGGATCGGTTTTAAAGCCTTTGTTTTAGGAGAGTACATTGTCTTTGTTGTCTGTTTCAGACGCTACTACCTATTATGTTGTGCTGAGAAAGTGGCACCTCTCTAACTGATAGTTAAACTGTTTAAAAAAAACTTTGACAGCGAAGAGATAGCCTCTTAGCACATTTAGCTAGTATGAGCTGCGGACTGTGACTCCAGGATCACAGAACTGTTGGGTTTTTGTTTTACTGAAGGAGCGTCAGTCCTGTATCTGTACGTAAAATGGCTAAGAAAACATACGATCTGCTGTTTAAACTCCTGCTAATTGGAGATTCAGGAGTTGGAAAGACGTGTGTGTTGTTTCGTTTCTCTGATGACGCCTTTAACACCACCTTTATCTCAACTATTGGTAAGAAACACAAAGAAAGTGTGTTTATTTAAGTGCGCTGTGTCCAGACGTATCCGGACAAACCTTTAAAATAGGGAATTCAGCTGCTGCACCCATTTTTTACACAGGCTGTCCATATCACATATAATCTCTATTGGAAGTCATTGCCGTGAGCATAGAGGGTTTGATCGGACGGTATTTATTAATACCCTTTATTTCAGAAGGAACTTCATATGAGCAAGTGGCTGCAAACCTTTGGATATGTGTGTCTAACCAGCAGAATCCTTGCTGTTACTAATGTGTCTTCCCTAACTCCACCCCATATATGGGCCTTGCCAGCTCCATGCTGTGTTAAGATGTTCTAAGCATCTTACATCTGAATACAGCCGAAGCATTACTTATAAGACCTGACCTTAAATGAGAGATTGCTTTTGAACTATTGAGAAAGTGTGATTGACATTTGTTTATGTCTGTACAGGCATAGACTTCAAAATCAAGACGGTCGAGCTGCATGGCAAGAGGATCAAACTTCAAATATGGTAGGTGTACAAGTACTGAAAGTGTGAGTACACTATATGGACAAAAACACTACTGTGTTTCATGGTTTGGGCTAGTCCCCCTTCATCCAGTGAAGAGCAACCTTAATGCTTCAACATACCGAGACATTTTAGACAATGCCATGCTTCCAATTTTGTGGACACGGTTTGGGGACGAACCTTTTCTATTCCAGCATGACTGTGTTACAGTGCACAAGACAAGCTCCAAAAAGATATGGCTGGAGGAGTTTGGTGTGGAAGAACTTGACTGGCCACACAGAGCCCTGTCCTCATCCCCATCCAGCACCTTTGGGATGAACTGGAACAGAGATTGCGAGCAAGACCTTCTCGTCCAACATCAGTGTCTGACCTGATAAATGCTCTACAGAATGAATGGACACAGATTCCCACAGAAACACTACAATATCTTTTGGAAGGTGTTCAGAGAGGAGTGGAAGCTGTTATTAAAGTCTATATATTTGAATTAAAGTCCCTGTTGGTGTTTTGGTCATGCGTCTTAATACTTCCGACCATATTGTGTGTTAACAAAAATAATCTGTAGTAATTTGACTGACTCTCTTAATTCGAAATGGATGCTTAAACATGACTTTATCAATTATGTTCATTTGTCCATTTCAAATGGTCACTCCTCAGGGACACTGCTGGACAGGAGCGTTTTCACACAATCACAACATCTTACTACAGGGGAGCCATGGGCATCATGTTGGTTTATGACATCACCAATGCTAAAAGCTTTGAGAACATCAGCAAATGGCTGCGAAACATCGAAGAGGTGGGTCAGTAGCCACATTCCGCAGATATAACTTCCTGCTGTGGAGCAAATCGTAGATTAAACTTGATGGCGATTGTACTGATGAATGTAATTGGTTAGGAAGCACTGTAATGCCTTATGGGGTTCTATTATGTTATATTTTACATAATACTTGGAGTTTGGGTTGTATATTCTCTCTAATAGTATTTTTAGAAGTAGAGTTTTCATCAGAGAGATCAGTTTTCAGGAAATAGAATAGCACTAAATAACAGCGCTATTGCTTTTTCCCACAGCATGCCAATGAAGATGTGGAAAGAATGCTGCTCGGTAACAAGTGTGATATGGAGGAAATGCGCGTGGTACCTAAAGCAAAAGGAGAGCAGGTAAATTCTCATTGGTCCATTTCATGCAAGTTTGGCTGAACGAAGGAAGAGATTTTCTGTGTAAGCTTGAGGTTTAGGTTTTGAATATATTGGATGATTTTGCCTATTGCCTTACCTTTTGATTATTTTGGTTTTTTTAGATTGCCTCAGAGCACAATATTCATTTTTTTGAAACGAGTGCTAAAGCCAACATCAACATTGAAAAGGCTTTCGTGACACTTGCTGAGGACATACTGCGAAAGGTGAGTCATCTGTCTTTCATCCTATAGTGTATGTAATTGAAATTCCAGTACAATGTGCAGAGCCTGTATATTTGCGTGTGTTCATTTGTTTGTTTTAGAAGTTTAGTGCTTTAATTTAATTGAGCTCTGTCAAACCATCTTAAAGCTGGATACATTTAGCTTGAATTCTGATCAGAGTATAATTGTGTTTATTGTGGCAGTTCAATAAACTCTGCAGACCTCTGGCCAACCGTGGCACATTTAAATGAGTCTAGTTCAACTAGACATTTTGAACTGCTATACAAGCTTAAAATATTCCTCCCGAATGCTTTTGCTGGAAGTCCTGGTGTAACCAGTAGTGCTGTTAAGGCATGTTGTAAGACTTCCTTAAAAGGGGAATTTCACATATAAAAAAGAAAATCTGCATAGTTCATGTGACGTAAACAAAGTCATTAGTAGTTTGTGAAAGGTGGAATGTGAAGTGCTGAATTGTTACCGATTCTTCTTCACAGAGTGATAAGAGCCCAGTGTTGAAGTTTGTAAAGTTTTTTAAAAATGGCAGCGTTTGTACTGTTGAAAACGACCAGTAAACCCACAGATTTTTATATGATGACAATAGTAAAATAGTGGTAAATCTGATCATAAAAAAAAAAAAGCTTCACGATTTTGCTTTAAATTACTCTGCATTTAGTTTTAGCAGAAAACCTTCATAAAACTATTGTGAAAAAATGTCTCAAGCCTCTGTCAGAGTATTGATAGCAATGTCATATAGTAACTTTATGTGATAAGGCATTCAACATTAAACACTGTCTGGTTTCTACCACCACCACCTTTTAATCAAACATTTTTAGCCCTTCTGCCTTGATAGAAATATAGGGGAGTGCCCTGTATCAATGGGCTCGGACATAGATAGAGGCACTATCCTCAGTTATCTGCTGAAAGAGTATTTACAGAATAACAGAATGAAACGGATCCGACTGTCCGGAACGAGTGAAAGGTTGGGTGTGCAGGCACCACCCAAAAAGTACCAAGATGCGACAGACAATGTATAATCTCTTATTGTTTCACACACTAGTTTTTGAGCTGAAGTAGAAATGCACCCCAGTAGAATGTTTTGGTTGGTAATTTTATTCAACACTGGTCTCTATCTATTTCTTTTTATGTTATCACCAATGAATTGACTGCTTCGCTATTTTACTGCACCCTTTAACCCTGCATCTCTCAAGGGCATGAAAATAGGACACAATCTTCGAAGCAGTTTGCATTATTAGCTACAGTCATATACAATTTACAAAGGCTTTTACAGTATGTAAATTTTGTTTGAGTACGTCTGGCCCAGTCTTCCATACGCGAATGTCATAATTGTGGAGACGCACATACACAATCTAACTTGACACTTTTTGTCTTCTTCAGACACCTGGGAAGGAGGCCACCAGTGAAAATGTGGATATGAACAACAAAAGTGGCTCTTCAGGGGGAACCAGGTGTTGCAGTTGAACAGCAGTTTCACTGTTTACCCTCCAAAACCCTTCACACGATTTACACCATGCCTGATTGGTCTCTTACAGCATGAATATTATTTGTTGGCCTAAATGCCCATTATGCTGGATAAGACTTTTACCTTTCACTGTACTTGATAAGCCGTTCTAAAAATGTAAAGAAAGAACACCTACGTTTCCTGATTTCCTGTTATTTAAATGAACAAAAAGGGCATTTGGGGCATTACTGACGATCTGACAGAAGCGGTGCGTTAGGGAGAAACTACAATTAATCACAGAGTGGTGTAAATGAGATCTAAACATGAAAGGGACACTTCAGTATTCATATAGAGGTTAACGCTAATTGTGCCTTAAAATGTCACTTGGAGATGTGGTAGATTAGTTCAGGTTCATGGATAGTTTTAATCGTTGAACTGCAAATAAATGTTTTTATACCACTCCCCCCTTATCTAATTCACAAAACTGTGCCTTACCACCTTCAGCAGTGAGGTCCATTAGGTTCTCTGTTGTTCCATGTGCACACGCAGTAGCTGTGAAGCCACTGATTGACCTTGCTTTGGTCAAGTTTATAGTACTTTTAATACATAATACATTTCATCCATTTAACAGCCTAATCGTCATAGGTAGCCAGTGCAAATGGTCACATTCACAGCAACAAATGAACTTTATATCTTACATTTGGTTCTAAAAAATATGGATCAAACTGGGTAACTCCCTTTCTTGGTAGATAAAATGCAGTTATGCACACTTTGAACTTCCCTCACGTAGAGAAACCCAGTGATGAATGTTAAGTGAACAAATGCTGCTGTAGCCCAATGGCCGTGTGTGATATCATGCACTTTAGGGACTTCCCTGACGTCCCAGTTGCAAAGGTCCATTGTGGAAATAAGAAAGGAGCTTAAGGCTCTTGAAAAGAACCCTGCCCTGCTACTATCATGTTCAGTTAAATACCTGCTCTTTAGCTACTAAATTGCATTCTTTTCTTTTGACCCTTTTTCCCCCTATTATTCACTTCAGCACTATTAGCATCTTTCAATGACATTATTTCTCTTTAGGACATTTTGGGGTTATGACAGAGTTAGGCCGCAGCTACAAATCACATTTATCCTACACTAACCACAGGTATTCCAGCATGGGAAATTATGGTTTTAAATGCTTATGTTTGTTATCTTTACAGTGGTTGGGGTGCACTTTTTTTTAATACATTTTCTCTTAATACTATCCTAAAATGGAACTTGCTAGTATTGACTATGTTTAGTGGATTCATTGAACCACATCGGTTATGATGGCCTTCCATTTGATTCTGAAATAACAGCTTTATTGTAACTTCTTACTGATGCATTTTGCACTTTTTATACTGACGGTTTAATGATCCCGGTTCGCGTCGGGGTCGGTTCTAGGCTCCTTTTGCCATGGTGAACACTGGCAACTCGAAATCAAACGCTTGAAATTGGACACTTGTATGCGTATTAGGTTACTGTGTTAAAGGTTTGACTCGTGGACGGTCAGCGTCTTTCTTGGCTCAGAATCAGCCTAAGAACCAGCCCTGGTTTACATTTTAATAGCTCTAAAATCAGAAAAATCATACTGATGAATGACGTTTTGTGACGATCTAGCGTAGTGATGTAATAGCAAAACAAGTCAGTGTTTCTTCCTTCAGAATTCTGTATTATTGCAATTTAGAGTGATGGGTTTTTGGTGTTAGTTTTGTAGTGCAATAAACTCACTTTTCACAAACAGCAGGCCTGTTGTGTTTAATTGTTTAAGCAGAGGAGGGGAAATGGTGATTCACTAAGTAACTCCGCACACTTTAGTACGGATACTTCAATACAATGAAAATGTAGATGGTTGACTTGAACACTAGAATTGGGTGTTGGGTCTAAAGTGGGAGTTGTGGTGGAGGTCTAGTAACTAAAGGCTACAACATATAATGAGGAGCCCTGAGTCAATTTAAAAAAAAGGGTCAGTAAGTAAAAACAATTACTCTAACTGTTCCTTCTTATACCATGATGAAATGTCTTTATCCAGACAAGAGTGATAATACCTCCATTCACAGGGCAGGAGAGATCACGGAGTGATTGGTAGAGTCTGAAAATGAGGGAATTGTGTAATGGCGCTTTTGCTTTTACCAGAATTTAACCAAACCTAACATGTATCCAACTTTAGAGAACACTTTATTACAAGCATCAAAATACCAACTGAGGGGAATACACGGGGGAAGTTTTTCATCTCCAGCAGTTCCAGTCATATTTAGACTAGGGCTGGGAAAGTTAACGCGTTATTATCGCGTTAACGCATTATTTACTTAATGCCGACAATATTTTATCGCGCGTTAGCGCAGGTTTTTAAAATCCTTTTATTTTGAAAGTCGGTGCTTTCACCGAAGTAACGCGAGCAGCGGCGGACTGGGACTTTCTTTACCGGGTTGGGTTTTCGCATCTCAGCCGCATCTTGGGCCTTTTTGCTGAACGCACAGATTGCCAGTCCGCCCCTGAACACCAGCGCGGAGCTATTTACTATGGACAAAAATAATGGGACATCTGACACCCACAAAAACCAGCCGACACGTACGGCTGTCCCATTACTTTTGTCCATATAAGACGCCTGACCATTACACCAAATGTGACTTTAATCCTGGCTCCGCCCACAGCTGCTATAATGGTTGCACCCATTCTCTGGGAACTTGTTTTTCAATAACAAGCTCGATAAAACCTGAACGCCCTGCAGCGGCAAATAGCTTTGGGGTTAGATTTGATTACATTAATGTTTTTACAGAAATATTTGAACTTCAGCTGTGTGACTGTGTTAAAGAGAACACTGCGGTTAAAAATCCCCTTATTTGTTTAGTCTTTTTTTTTTTTGCGTTATTCCACTTTTGCCATTAATAAAGATAAACCTGCACAAAAGCAAACATATTTGTCTACTCTTATGTTGAGTATTAAAAACAGTATATTTAGTACAGACTTAAAAGTGTGATTAATCGCAAGTTAACTATGGCAAACATGAGATTAATCGCGATTAAATGTTTTAATCTACTGACAGCCTTAATTTAGACACATTGAAGCTGTACTGGTGGCTCATGATGGCCCACCCAACCAAAACATTTCATTTGTCATCCATCTGCGTGTTTGAGAGTAAAATATAACTTGGTACAAATTCATGCAACAAAGACAGCAAATATTAATGATTTTTTAAATGCCATCCAAAGACAGAGCAGTAATATGCAATCTGACTACAGGCAAATCAGTGTCTGTGATGCACGTCCAGGTTTGATGCATTTTCATGCAGTAGCTCACTGAGTTTCTAGGAAATGTTTACCATTTTAATCCTCTTAGATTGCAAGACCGCATTTGATTTAATGACAAAAGACAATTTCAAATATTTCATGTTTATTTTCTCATTGTTCTTCACTGGACTGACTGTTTAACCAGACAAAGTAAGATTTGAGTAGGTGCCAATATTGAAAATCAAGTTGTTTCACAGACAGATGAACTAAATTACAATACTCAAAAGGTTTTTCTTGTTAGGATATGTACAAAAATGTCCTCGGCTTAAACCTATTGAAATCTCACCATCGTTACAATTCATGACAAATATAAATCTAGCAAATATGTTACATTTACAAAACAACTCGCCACAAAATTATAATTCTGTAAAAAGGCTACTTTGATATTACTCATGCACATCGTATTTCTCTACAGGCCTTTCACAAGAGCACATCCGGGCCTCTCTCTGTAAGTGCATCAAGTCAGTGAGTTCCGTTTGCAACATGAATAAAGAGAATTCATTCTACAAGTGCTATTAATGGCACAAGATGGGGTCACTTATGGAATTTTTTGCTTGGATCCTTGGCATGATCAAGCAAAAGCGGACACGGCGTGAACTGGTTCCCGTACACTTCCTCAAACCTCCTCATCTTTTCCACTAATTTGTCGGCGCCGAAGGTGTCCACAAAGCGGAAGGGTCCTGTGGAAGCAGAATAAAATTATTTAACCATGATCACATTGTTCTGATCAACATGCTTTGGTTAGTACTTGTGAAGGGTTATATACAAAACAAAGTATTTCATTTAAAAACATTGTTTGTACATAAATTCAGACAAACGCTGACCAGATCTGGTTCATCATGCATTTCTGGTGGTTGTTTCATCATGAAATTCCAGATTTATGACTCTCACCTCCAAGGCATGGGGGGAATCCCAAACCAAACACAGCTCCAATGTCACCCTCCACAGGGTTAGCAAGGATACCCTCTTGTAGACACATCACAGCTTCATTCACGAAACGAGACACCAGTCTGTACTGCACGTCTGAATCTGACGACCTGCAGAGTGGAAGCATGGCCATCATCACGTGTGATGTGGAACAGAACAACAGAGGTTGAACTAAGCATTAATACTGTAGGACTGCACAACCATGCAATTCATGTGGTTGATATTTTAATAGGTTCTAGTGTGCTGGTAGTTTGACACAGTATTCATGGATTACTGAGACATAGTAAAGAGGCTGTTGTTGCTGTGCATGCACTTTTGGATTACAGTCGAGTGGGGCTAAAACATATATGCAGTTCACTTTCTAGCCTTGTTAACATGATGGAGCAAGAAAATCCTACACTGCAGGATTTGGCGTCATCTTGAATTGCTCAAGAATGTCCACAAGGTCTGGATTGACATCTTTGTGTTTGAGTCCGGGCTGGTAGACGTAGCATCCCTTGCCAGACTTGCGGCCTATCAAAATATTACAAGAAAAAGTGTAGGTTCGATATGTACACTATGACTGACATCGGTCACACAAGCACTATAATTCAAAGCTATACACCATGAGCTCCGTTACCTTTGAAACCTTTCTCCACCATCGTCTTTAGAAGTTCAGGATTTCCTCCACCAAATCTAGTGCCAAAAGCTTTGCCCAGGTCTTCAGCCACATGAGCGGCCACATCGATGCCCACTTCATCAGCCAAAGTGGCAGTACCCACTGGGAACCCAAAGCCTGTAGTCAGCGAGTCTAGCTTCTTGGGGTCCACTCCTTCCTGTGTTCAGAGTTACACAACATTATTTAAACAATATTACACGAGGGAATGCTAAATGAAGGTTGAGTGCCATGGGTTAGCACCCCAGTGTCTACAGTGCAGCAAAACTAAGAATAAAAGAACTTTCCTTTATATTTTGTGAAGAAAAGCGGTTCTGATACAGCACTGCAAGATCTACGTGGCAAAAAAGTCAAGTCATAAACTACGGACTTATCAGTGAAAAGATTAATGGAACTAGCTACACATTTTATAACTGTGTAACATATTTAAATGCTATACCATTAACTCATAACAGATTAAAAACACTTAATGCCTTGTTTGCGCTGTCCGATTCTGGTTTGGCTCCTAACCTGAGGTCTTACTTCGTACTGTGAGAGAGGCTCAAATACGTCCATCGTCAAAGTTTTTCAAAAAAAGATAGCGAGTGACCATCTCACAGTGTGTTTGCCGCTATCACCTACGTCCACTGACTAGCCAATAAAAATACAGCATAAAAATCGAAACCGCACAAAATCCAAACAGCATGGAGATGAAACAAAGCAATACTGGTACATAGGACACCACTACACACCTCTTTGGATTTTTCTCCACACACATTAAACGCACAACTGCCCCAGCATAAGTCATCCTGTTCATAGCTTGTGACTCACTAGGTGTACATCTACCTACAGGTCATACCTGAGTTTATTAGATGCATGTCAGACAGTTTATTTTGGAATAAGATAGCTGGAATTATGTCTGTAGAGACATAAACTGAAACACTAAAATCCTTATAAATGTGGATCATCAGCTGGAACAAACTGTGGTACAAAAAACTGACTATAGAGAATGTATAACATTATAACATTAAACCAACCTGCAATACTCTGACAGTTTCAGCCAACATAGGAGCTAAGCATCTGGTGGTATAAAACCCAGGTCCATCCTGTAAGTGCAATTATCAGTTAATTATGAGTCTAAAAGGCAACATACTATAAAATTGTGTGCAGTTGTTGACAGGTCCAACATTTTAACCATGGAGTAAAATTCCAAAATGTACAAAACTTGTCTGCTTAGTCAACCGCGAAAACTCACCCCAACAACAATTATGACTTTGCCTTGTTTCAGGCCAAGTGCAACTGCAGAGGCTGTTGTGTCCTTAGAGGTTTTATCAGTAGTAATGATCTCCAGAAGCTGCATTTTGTCCACTGGGGAAAAGTAGTGCATTCCAATTACCTACAGTAAAACAGAAGAGGTTATACGACTGACAAGATACATAATAATGGCAAAATAATAATAATAATAATAATAACAAAATAACAATAACAAAATACAAGAAAGTCGACTTACCTTTTCTGGTCGTTTACTGGCAGCTGCAATGTCTTTGATTGGGAGGGCTGATGTGTTGGAGGCAAATATACAGTGGGGAGGAATGACCTGTTTAGATAAAACCATAGAAAATAATGCACATCCTGCATATAAAGATACGTGTCAAACCTCTTAAAGTGGCACTCTGCATTGACCACTGTCTTGTGAAACCTGCCTTGATGTGATTAAACAAACTGCCAGCTGCTGAAGTATTCAAATCATTTCAGTTTCAAGTGTGAGCTTCTGAATTGGAAAAAAAAATCAAATAATCACTCATTAGACAAAGACCAACTTTCAAAGCTGTACTGTGTTATGAATAATTAATAGATTTTTCCAAGATATTTTGCCACACAGGTAATAAGCTTTTACATTCATCTGAATGTAGCTTCCGTGAGAGAATGAATGAGAGTGTCTTAAGTCAGTTTCAGCCTAGGGCCATGCATTAATTTAATTAAGAAGCATAATTTAAGTGCCTTGTAAAACCCAGGCTATGAAACAGAAAAACACACTGTACACACTTCACAGTGAAAGTCTACTTACAGCTTCAACCTCTTTTATCACTTTGTGCTTGATGGCGATATCCTCAAACACAGCCTCAATCACCATGTCAGTCTTTTGAAAGCAATCGTAGTCCAGCTGTCCTGTAAGGTTGGACAGTATGCTGTCTCTTTCAAATGAGGTGATGTTCTTTTTCTTCGTCTTGTCATTTAGTCTGGGAGTGCAGCATAAGCACATGGTGTTGTTTTTAAAAATAAATGTATTAGTCTCTAATGAAGCGGTACATAGTTATGTACCTCTTATGCAGTAGCAACAGAGTTCAGTTCTTACACACCCTTTGTAGACCTGTTGCTGACCCCGGTTTAGGCCCTCCTGTGTGGTGTCCTTCAGAATGGTGTTGACGCCTTTATCCACAGTCACCTGAGCAATGCCTGCCCCCATCAGTCCTGCTCCCAAGATGGCCAGTGTTCTAGGATCGGTTAAGGAAAACATTCATTAAAAGCAAAACCATCAAATCAGGTTGTTCGTTAGGCCAATTTCCAGAGCCACCTATTCTTAACTGACCCCAATCCTCAGTGTAAGTAAAAGCACTTACTTAACCTCCTTTTCCGGAGATCCAAATCGGTTCTTCTTGCACACAACTTGACCATGATATAGTCCAATAAGTGCTCGGGATTCAGGGGTCATTGCTAATTTGCCAAAATTCTGCAATGTGGAAAGGGAATGAAGGAAACTGATTTTTGATTGTCACAGGAATTCCATCCATCTATAGACACAAGGAGAACACAAATGTTCTGCAAGTAAAAATTAATTTTACCTGCGACTCTGCTAGGTATCCTGCATCTGAGCCCTGCTCCACACCAGACTTCACACACTGTGGAAAGAATTGCTAGGAAATTAGTAGACAATAAATGACTCTGACCGTAAAAAATATCTTAAAATCACACAGGAGTTTTTCCTCTGAGAATGTGTAAAACGTATTATATAAAAATTGTTATTTTATAACATTATAAAAAAAAATAATTTCGATGAAATAATGCAAACCTCAATGATATTCAGGGGGGCAGGATACAACCCTTTTGTCTGTTTCATAACTTTTTTCTGGACAGTACTGTAGATCTGATTTCGCACAAATGGATAACTCATGACGTAGTCTTGTATTTCTGCAAAGAGACACATTTTACATTTACGGCATTTACCAGACTCTTTTATCCAAAGCGACTTCCATTCCTTAACTACAAGAGACAGTCTCCCTGGAGCAACTTGGGGTTAAGGGTCTTGCTCAGTGACCCAGTGGTAGTCTGCTGAAGGTAGGATTCAAACCCATGACCTCTTGGTCCAGAAGCAAGTATCCTACCACAAGGCCACCACCACCCCAGAGGCATTTGTCATCTGCAGGACATGGATCAGTGAGAGAACAACATCAAGAAAAACAGCAAAAACAGAAAAGCAATGTCAAACATACTTTCCATCATGCTCTTTTCTTTAGTAAGTGGGATCTTCTTGTTGGCAATTCCACGAGCACAGTCTATGGCTACTTCCTCCAAGTATTCAATCGTTCTCTCCTCTGGACTCTTCAGTCCAGGACCTGGGTTACATTTCAAATTCCTCATATAAGATGATGATGGACCTCACAGTCGTGTCATAGAAAATCACAGGAAAATATAAAAAATAAATAAATAAAAAATGAACGTTATTACCTAGTGTGTCAACCAACTGGTGCACCAGGCCCATTTTCTTGGCTTTATCCGCACGGATGTTTCTTCCTGTTAGCATAATATCAAAGGCGCTTGGAAGACCAACCTAAATAAAAAACATTGACATTCAAAACCTGTTAACATACAGGGTTATCTATTAGAAATAATAGCATAATCTATTGATGCATTAAGGAAAACTGCATTTGAGGTAAATATGAGGGCATAACACTATTAGATGTGACTCTTCTTGAGAGTTATCTAGACCATTTTTGGCATCCTCTGTGTTCCTCCAGCACCAGGCAAAAGACCCAGGAGAACTTCGGGGAGCCCCAGAACTGTTTTCTTATTCTTCGTGGCCACTCTATACTGGCAGGCAATGGCAAACTAGAGAGTGAAAAACGCAGAGTGATCTCTCAGAATCTGGTTCTACATGATCCATCATCTGTTTACATTCAGCAAGAAAAAACAATGGCATCTCTGTATAGACACATGTTGCATATATAATCTACAAATGTGGATCTAACATTACCCCAGAATTAATGTACACTTTGTATAAACTTTCTTTGATCCGCATTTCTATTCATTACATACACGTCATGCAAAATGTGTCATAAAACAGAATTTCACCCTTTCTGCTCCAATCCATTGAAAACAGACCCAGTCAATAAAATAAGTAAACTCTGGAGAAATCAACGAATAGAACATTATTAGGGTTAATATATCCACATCTCACTTACTTCTAACCCACCACCAAGACAAGATCCATTAATGGCAGCAACAATAGGTATTGGGGACTTCTCAATTTTTTCAAACATCTTCTGCCCCTCCTGAGAAAGACCAGTTACTTCCTCTGCACTTTTACAGGACTGGATCATGCTAAAAGAACACAGATAGATAAACTATATGAAATGTTATCAATAAATCATGGATAAACATTGGCATAATACAACCATATCCCAGAATTAGAATTTTAACTCCATTCTTCCTGGAAAGGGATGGGCTTACAAGTCAAAATCTAAGATGGGATACACGCTATTCACATGTAGGGAGCAGGTTACTTACTTAATGTCAGCACCAGCAATGAAGCAGCCAGGCTTGGAGGAGATCAGCACAGCACTTTTGATTGCATTGTTGGCCCAAATTTCATTAATAATTTCTGTCATTTCCTTTTGCATCTGAACTGACAGGGTGTTGACCTGAAACATAGCAACAAAAAAAAAAACACAACTGAACAGAAATCCAGCTCAAACGAAGTACAAAAATATGTCAAAACAAAGTTTACCTTCGAACTTGGGTCATTGATGCGAATGACAGCCACATCTTCCTTGATCTCATAGTTTACGTGTGTACGAGCTGCATGAACATTGAAGCGAAAAAATTTTTTCAAACATAAATGGGGAAACACTTGAATGGCAAGTTGTATAAACGCAATTTTAATGCAACAAATAAGATAAAATAAACATATACAATGTAGCCAACAAATATTTACCCATTAGGAAGGATGCAACACTGAAGCTTCTTCTGGAAGCATCTTTGCAAAAAAGAAGCATAAAACAGAATTCAGTTACTGCATATATATACATAAATAATGCCCATTTCACAGTGTTAACTTACACTAATACATTTAATCAATGAAATGTGACATAAGGTGCTGGGTCGGTTAAAGCCCGGCTGGAGGGCGAGTAGGGGGGGGGGGGCAGGAAGTCCAGACAGCAGACACTGGAATGAACTTTAACCTATATTCTCTCCATGTTCAATATCACGAGTGATTACTTCACCAGAATGCACCTAACAACGTAGATCATACACCCAGCGTTAGAGCAAAGCATCCAAGCAAAAGAGAGACTGATCGTGGATTTCATTCATTTATTCATCCGTTCATTAAATTATCCATCCATAGCCTTTCATTAGCATTCCAGACACGGAAGCTAACATGCTAAACAGGCTAATTTGGTGAATTAAAGTAGCTAATTGACTCAAGGACTTAAATATTTTATTATATGGACACTGTAGCACCAAGAAGTTACTAAAATGTTGTTGTGTTGAGGGAGTTAACATAGGGGTCAAACACTAAAGTCGAACAGAAACTAACATTAATGTGTTAGCCACTGTTTAGACAGACAGGCTGTAACTCCCAGCAGAAGGACAGCAGGAGAAAAAACTAAAAACGTACAGAACTTGTAAAGGCTTGTAAATTCTAGGTACCTGAAAAAAGTGTGTATCTCTGCCGTACTGTGAGTCTGGACAGAAGACCCAGTGCTCTCACTCCTGCCATCTTGGTAGGTCAATGCTGACAAACGGAAGTAGGGAGGGGCAAAAGGACTTCTAAAACCAGCTCGTCCAATCAAAATCAAAAGTGAAGCTGTCCCGCCCCTTTCGAGCCAAAGAGGGTGGTCCAAAGTATTGGGACGCCAGCCCATTAAACCAACCGAAACTTTAATGACATTGCTTTCAAATACATAGACTTTAATATGGAGTTAGTCCCTGCTTTACAGCCTGCACTCTTCTTAGAAGCCTTTTCACATGATTTTGGTGTGTTTTTTTTTGAGGAAATGTGTATCCATTCATTCTGTAGAGCATTTATGAGGTCAGGAACTGATGTTGGACGAGAAGACCTGGCTCACAATCTCCATTCCAGTTCATTGGATGGGGTTGAGGTCAGGGCTCTGTGCGGACGAGTCAAGTTTTTTCTCAGCAAGAAAAGGTTCTTACCCAAACTGTGTTCAAAGTTGGAAGCATGATGTTGTCCAAAATATATTGGTCTGCTGAAACATTAAGATTGCCTTTCGCCTACAAGAGTTAACAAACATTTACAAGCTTAAACAAAAATGTGCTAATGTAACAGAAGAGTTTGTACTGTGAACTGCAGAGTGTAAGTTGCTTTTGGTGTATATAGACATAAATAACAGACAGCATGTGGGATACAGTGAGGTAGAGAGTTCAGTTAGAGTTTTAATGAACGGTTTAAAGTTGTGATGGCATGTACTGGTTAAGGAGTTTTATTGCCTGAAGATAGAGACTCCTCCTGAGCCTCTCTCTCTGAAGCGTCTACCTGCTTTCAGAAGGTATTTACAAGGGAGAAATAAACGATGGCAGAGCCAATCTGGTGCAGTGTTCCAGCACCCAGGTCCCGCTCCATAGTCTCTTAATGTACTGTACTGAGCTGTTTCCAAACCAGGAGACGATGTTCCGAATAAGCGCTTTTAAAAGATGACCTTGTGTTTAAGGAAGACAAACGTAAAATGCAATACAGTGAGTGAGACATCAGGTAACTTTTTCTGCAAGAAGACTAAAGTTTCATTAGTTTGTTACAAATCAGAGCTTAGATTTCACCTGAACAGAGCAAGAATGGGGTCATTAATGAACTGAATTGAAAACTGGTTTCGGAAAAAAATGGAAATAGAATTGCATGCAGCTAGAGGAAAATGGAATTAACCCGGGATGTCAGGAACCAGAACTGAATTATTTAAAATTCCACAAAATTCCACTTACTAACATAATCTTAAGAATCAGATTAATGACAAAAACATTCAATATTAAGGATCGCATTAATGACAGAGGTTTGTTTCTCAAATGACTTTCAGTTATTTACTAAGAAACATATTAATATTTTTATGAATGTCACTCGTCATTCATTAATTGTTCAATTAAAACTTACTTACTAAACTTGTTTTTCATACATCACTTGGTATCCTAATTTGACTTCTTTAGTCGCTCAACACTAAACAGCACCTCAGCTGGGTGATAAGTATTTAATTAAGCACACGCTGCTAAACCTGCCTCCCGTGCTGAGTGTGTAGGGAATATAGGGGCAGTGTTTAGGGACCCTGTGGAATGGAATGCAGCTTTTGTGTTTATTTTTTAGCTCTCAGATATGCTGGGAGCACAGAAACACTAAAATGTGCAGTGTATGTACAATCAGTGCAGGTGCAAACACAAATTCGCAATCGACGTAACCTCCACTCCTCCAAACAAGAGGCATGTCTCAAACAATAAATTGGCATATCTCAACCCTAGCGTAGCGAAAAGAATAGAAAGGTGGTTGACGTTCACCTCTACTTGATAACTACTCTTCTCCACTGGGGTTTTTCTCTACCTGATCTGTACAACCCATACACTTGTCAGAAAAGGGTTCCTCAGTGGCTCTTGGCTTAGATGTTTGGTTCTAGGAAAATGTTTTCTAAATGGAACCAAAAGTGTTTCTTGTCACCTTTAACATCGCTCCAAAGACCCCTTTCTGGCACCTACATATTATTGAGTGTACATAATGTTTAAAACACCTGATGGGGATTTTGCAAGGCTTATGTAGGCTAGTATAATCCCAAAGGCATTTTTCTAGAACATGAACAACGAACATGATAATGTGTGTCTGTGTGTGGTAAGTTGTTTTTCAGGCAATACTCAACAGTGTATAGTGATTTTGTGTTACAATTTCTCTAGCCCCTTTAGCCTATTTTGAGTTCACCCAGACAGTAAAGAAGCTGAATGTGTTGACTGCTGGAATCGGCTCTGTTGTTCTACAGGTGGTAGAGGCCATCACGCTGTATCAGTTTATTTTTCTCCTCTTGGCCGCTAGAGGGCAATAATCCGGTTATGGTCCACACAGGCCCTGCATGGTGCGTTTTACAGAATATCAAAAATACCAAAATACAAACATTCAACTACTTAGCAAGAGGTATACACGTAATTATAAACCTACGTTTTTAAAACAGGACAGGGACAATGCAAAGTGCGAGTGTCCAATTATAGTAAAGTGAAATGTGTCACTGGTAAATAATGGAAGGTTTCACAGAGTAAAGGAGAATTTTGAAATAGGAGGCGCTCCACAGAGTGCATCACATACAGCTTTGCTGTTGGAGATTTTAAACACAACAGTATCTCTGCTTGACTGATGAACAACTACAGGGCCACTTTACTGTCCACACTATTAGACCCATTTAACCTGTTGGACCACCTTAAAGATTCTTGGTGATGGTTCATCGGATGCTGCACAGTTTGTGTCATCCTCCGGTCCTTCGGGGGTCAGTACCACAGGACACTGTTGTCTGGATATTTTTGGTAGGTGGTCTATTCCCAGTCCAGGACTTGTGTCTGGTAACAGTTTCATGGTGTGACAGTGTCAAAGACCTGACATAGTTCTCTAAAGCTTTTTGGCTAATGTTTGCTTTCTGAGCTAGTCTGCTATAATGTGAATGATGTCGGCATGTCACATTCTCATTAGGAGTCTGATCTCACCTAAACGTCTGATCAGAGAACTGTCCGGCTTCTAGTATCTCCTGCGGTGCTGAGGATGGTCTGCTACCCAAATAACACTTGCTCACTGGTGGTCCTATGGGACCACTGATGATGAGGGTAAAATAGACTAATAAATGATGCAGAGAAACAGATGGACTACAGTCTGGAACAGTAAACTCCAAAGTGCACCTACAGTATATGGACAGCATTGTGACACTTGTTTTTCAGGGTTTGGGGGGCCCTTAGCTCCAGTACAGGGCAATCTTAAAACTCCAGCATATCAAGACATTTTGGAGAACGCCATGCTTTCAACTTTGTGGACTCAGTTTGGGGAAGAACCTTTTCTATTAGAGCGTGACTGTACTCCAGTGCACAAAGACATGTCCATAAAGACATGGTTGGATGAGTTCCGTGTGGAAGAACTTGACCTCAATCACATCCAACACCTTTAGGATGAACTCAGATCTTCTCGCCCCTGACTTTATAAATACTATAAAGAATGATTGGGCACAAAGTCAAACAGAAACTCCAAAATCTTGTGGAACGCAAAGTGGGGACAAACTCCATGTTAAAGTCAATGTATATGAATTCAATGGCATTAAAGCCTTTGTTGTTGTAATAGTTAGGCATCTCAATACTTTTGTCTATTATATGTATATTATATGTGTGTGTGTGTGTGTGTGTGTATGTGTGTGTGTGTGTGTGTGTGTATATATATATATATATAGAGAGAGAGAGAGAGAGAGAGAGAGAGAGAGAGAGAGAGAGAGAGAGAGAGAGAGA
>JBBJLR010117793.1:0-19960 GCA_037577145.1 Brachypetersius gabonensis | reverse complement strand
AATCCCAGAACTGGGACGGAGGTGCCCATCAAACATCCCGAGCACACCCACAGTACGTCCAGCGAACACAGAGTCAGGGGTACGAGGGCTCACCACCAGTAGCAGGCCGTCAACCAGGGAACTCCCGCGTCCGCAGCACATACACCGACCAGAGTAATGTAAATAGAGTAATGTAAACAGAGTGATCAGAGTAATGTAAACAGGGTAATGTTAACAGAGTGATCAGTGTAATGTAAACAGAGTGACCAGAGTAATGTAAATAGAGTAATGTAAACAGAGTGATCAGAGTAATGTAAACAGGGGCCTGTACTACACAGCGCGATTTCTGGCTTATCACACTAAGTTCGAGAGTAACTTGGTCACGTGAGGCGTAACTACATGACTAACCCATACTACGAAAGGTGAACAGGTTTATCACGACATGTGTTGCTATGGCAACTTATGTAGTGGGTTAATGATGGTCGGACCAGAATATGTTTTCACTTCACTCGCACTTTCGTGTGAACCCCCCCATTTCCCCCCCCTGTTGCGTCAGCATGTGTGGTTCTACACAACATCACCACCATCAGAAGAGAAAAGACCCCAGTTCTGATACCTATGCCCCCTGATATTGTTGACCCTTTGACCGTCAGCCTCGCCACAGGGCTGCTGAGAGAGGCCGTCACACAGCAGTTTATCACTTAATAAGAAAAATACAGGCTAAGAACACACTGAAACTTTGTCATGTCTTTGTTTATTTGCTCCCATTCCTATGAATGGAAAGTGAAATTTCTGTAATGCACACACATATTGATGAAAGACTGGTGAACGTATGGCTATAACTTCTTTTAATGCTCGAGCTTCTCAATTTCAAGCTTTAGTTTTTTTATTTCAAGTTTTGTTTTTATCACAGTCAAGCTCGAGCATGCCCTTTTAGATGCGGCGCACATCGTCTGCTCCAACCTACACAGACAAAAAAGGAGAATCAGTAGTGTTTAATCACCCACATCCTACTGAAAATCAAAGGAGTACATTTGCCACGTCACATCAGCGTCATTCACACCATGCAAACATTCACCATCTACCTCAGGTAGATGTTGGGCTCTGCAAGTGGAGCAGCTCAATATTCTCCTCCTCCACTGAAAACAACACAGGAAATGGAATGTCATGACTGCACAAATGTACACACTGTGCAGAGTGATTGTGATATTACCTGCACATAAAGGGGGGACATTCCTGCCACCTGGATCCAACTGGACACCTCCCTCTACCCCTCCATAATCAGCCTCTACTGTTGGCCAATGCCAACTCCTCTGCAGGTTTTTTTCTTATTGACTGTAAAACACAGAAACAAGCTATTAACTGGAGCCTAGACACACTACGTATCATTATGAGAGATGTAGTGTGTCTAGACTCCAGTTAATAGCTTGTTTATGGAGGTTATTTCAGATGCAAAAACAGTGGGAAGCATACTTGGCTGCAAAGAAAGATGTGATATAGAAACAGAATTTCAACATCACATCTTTCTTTGCAGCCAGGAATGCTTCCCACTGCTTTTGCATCTGAACTAACCTCCCTGAAATTGGACTTTAGGAGAAATTAAAGTATTAAAAAGGCCCACATCTAACATGTGACACAGCTATATACCTCTATATTTATTTTTTATTTATTATTTTATTAATTTCCAGACAACATTTAAATATTCTAATAAATAAAACTCAACTAAGAACATGTAAATAGTGTAATTTAAACAGAGTGACCAGAGTAATGTAAACAGAGTAATGTAACATAGTGATCAAAGTAATGTAAACAGTAAAGTAAATAGAGTAATGTAAACAGAGTAACCAGAGTAATGAAAACAGAGTAATGTAAACAGAGTGATCATAGTAATGTAACAGAGTAATGTAAACAGAGTGACCAGAATGATATAAATAGTAATGTAAACAGTGTAACTGGATTAAGGTAAAGTCTGGCTTACTTCATAAATTCCGTTCCACCGCGGTTTCAATGAATCCCCACTGTGTTTCGATGGTAACTTAGACAGAAGAACAAGTGTGGTCCGGACCAGGCTAAAATCGTCGCTTAGTCTAGTTTTGTCTCAAAGAATGTCGGACGTGTGGAAATGGATTCCTGAGAGATTGTTCAGTCATGAGAATTCCCTGCTATCACCATGCATTAAAAACGTACTGTAAACATCTGAGCGTTTTCACTGCATTAAAATATTAAATACTTATAGTATTGCAAATTTCAAACAATAAATGCAACAAATGAAATCAGAAATAAAAAAATATATACTGATAATAAAAACATAAAGAATAAAACTTTATTATTTTAAATATAACATTTAAAATTATTAGTGGATTGCCTAGTGGCTAGCACATAGGCCCTGCAATCAGAAGGTTGGGGGTTCGAATCTCAGCTGCTAGTATCCCCACTGAGCTTCCCTTGAATAAGGTACCGTCCTCTCCACAACTGTCCAGCAGCCCACTGCTTCACTTGGTGAATAGGTTAAAATGCAGAGAAACAATTTCATTGTTCACATTATGCTGTGGTGTGTTCAGATGTGACTGAGGGTTAATAAATAAATTAAATTAAGGTAATTAAGGTCAGGCCTATTTAAGCAGCACTGAGTGAGACAGACACCTGCCTTGGTTATGATTAGTATGTTGGTTATAATAAGTATGCAGGTTATATTAAGGGATGGACACCTAGAGGAAAAGAAGGGGACAATACCTTCTACATATTTTTCCCTGGCACCTGAGGGGATGATCTCTGTTGATATCCCCCTTCTATTCCTTCCACTTGAGGCCATCCTTTATTGAAGCTCAGTACAAGGTCCTCTCCTGGTGTGAGGCCCCCCACCAGTAACAGTGCTCCCCACCAGTAGCAGTGGCCCCCCAGCACTAACAGTGCCACCCACCAGTAGCAGTGGCCCCCCAGCGGTAACAGTGCCACCCACCAGTAGCAGTGGCCTGGCTACAATTACATTTATAAATTATTGTAATCCAACTGACATTTTTTCATAAGATATTTACCACTGTGGAAGATATTTTATGTTTAGATTTCACTTGCTGCAGGTTGCTCCCTCTCCACTGAGATGGTTCTGTTGAGATGTAATAGTGAAGGATAGTCAGTGGAGATCAAACAGGTCTATGTCAGTAGGGCTGTATTTAACAAAGTCTTTGTAGTCCCCGGGTTACACATAGACTGAAATTGAATTTTATAGACCACTGTTACATAGATAATCAAGTTAACTTTATTAGTAACATGGAAAGACAAAATTCAATTGAAAGTACTTTATTGATTATAAAAAGTTACACTATAAAGGAAAACAATCATATGAAGCCCTTAGAGAGAACGGCCAGATGGCCAGGAGGTTTAAACTGGGGCACTTCTTGCAGCGAGGCAACAGTGATAATCCCTGTACCACAAAAACACGATTAAATGTGTTAAATGAGTTAAATGAGTTAAATGGGTTAAATATGTTAAATGGTTAAATTGGTTAAATGAGTTAAATGAATTAAATGGGTTAAATGGGTTAAATGAGTTAAATGGGTTAAATTAAAGGAAGAATTGCATGCTGTTCACATTGTGTGCGGTGATGTGTTCACATATAACAGAATGGTCCCTTCACATAACCTCATTAAATGGTACTTAATTTTCGTGTTGCAATACAGCACCAGAAAATCCCATTTCAGTGCTCCTTAATATATGAAGCGCACAACCTACATAACTTCTGAATAATAGTTTATCATGAAATTACAATGCACTGCCCCTATTGACCATTTAATTTTCTCCCATAAAAATTCTAAATTTAAGCATCAGAAGATGTTTGTTTGTTGGAACATTTAACCACGTAGTCATCAGCAATGTGGGCAATCCAGGTTAAGGCATCCAGCATCAGGCAGTTTATGTCCTTGTTGAGATTCGTCTCCTTGTGGTAGTTCTGAACAGGGAAGATGCAGTTCACCGAGACACCAATCTCAACACTGCACTTTTTCATCTGAACACACACACACACACACACACACACACACACAGAGTGAGTGAGAGAAAGTAAATTTGATAGCTACAAAACTGTAGTGCTATACTGTAACTCATACATACACTAGCTCACACTAGTACAGTCTCTTACTTTGTCTTTGCCTTTGATCTTCCTCTAAAAAGATTAATAATATTACATAATCAAAACTACCTGGTCAGCATTTTGTGTCATAAATTACTTTAAATAAGGTGAAATGTTTCAGGTAATTTTCTGTAACTAAATTTTACACAAATAATGTAACTACACTTTGTCTTTGTTACTTACTTTGTCTTGGACCTTCTTGCTTTTGTAGACATTGCGTAGACTTTTCTTCGTCATTGGACATGCAAGATCCACTCTTGTCATCAAGATCACCTGAGGGATTCCTGAGCAGTCAAAAAAAAGTTTACTGTTATCGTTGCTATAGAACAAAGAAATCTCTGTTCTTTTTTACATAGACTGACGTTATAACCTAATCAAGTGATGCAGTATTTTAGAGAACGGAAAAATTATTTTAAAATGTTTTGTAGCGTATCTAGTCTTGACTAGAACCTGTAGTAGGACCTCACACAGGCAATTCATGCTTTGAAACCCATCTAAATATCTAAAGTAAGTAGACCTTACAGCCTTCCTAATCCACCAACAATCTGCAGTCCACCTAGGGAGCACCTTACAGTACTGGAAAGCATAATCTGTAAACTGCCTGCATAGCAGAGCGTCCACACTACCACTTGGAGTGAGGGCCAGATTCTCCATCTCTGGCCTGCAGCCTGCTTATACTGCCGACAAATCTGCTTTTTTAAAAGACCAGACTTACCCAGTGTGTCTGCTGCTCTTTTCACTGGCATCATCTTTTTGATTAAATTATCTCCAAACAGTGAAATTTTGTCTGCTGGTAAAACGTACACCAGGCAGTGGGTCTTATCGCTCAGACTGGGATTTTTGTGGTAATACAGGCTGCGTTCCATCAATGGAGACACAGGGTTGAACTGAAAGAAACACAAAGAGCAGAATAAAGCGTCTAAATTTGTGACGGTTCGGACTGTGTTAGGCCCTGGTTTTGTTTTTTCCTTTTCTTTTTTGTTTCTTTTCTTTCAATTTCTGGTTGATGTTTTGGTTTGAGGTTCATGCATTCTGTTCCCCTGTTTGTCCCCTAGATGTCCTCCCAGTCCTGTTTAGTTATGTTCATGTTCATGTCCTGTCCAGTCCATGTGTCCGGTCCTGTCCAGTCATGTCCTGTCCAGTCCATGTGTCCGGTCCTGTCCTGTACATGTGTTCCAGTCTTGTCCAGTCCATGTGTCCAGTCCTGTCCTGTACATGTGTTCCAGTCCTGTCCAGTACATGTGTCCAGTCCTGTCCAGCCCTGTTCTTGTCCAGTCCTCATTAGTTCATGTCTAGTTTATGTATTGTCCACGTTTACCTGTGTTCATGTGTCCCCAGTTTCCTGTTCTTATGTCCCTGTTCATGTCATAGTGTCCAGTTCCCCGAGGTCCTGTCTCCTGATTTAGGTCCTGTCTCCTGGTTTCCTCCTGTTCCCTGCCAGTTCCCTCCTGGTTCCTCCTGACGTCCCCTTAGTCCCTTCGTGTCCCTCCTGATGTCCCCTTGGTCCCTCTGTTTCTCTCCTGTTCCCTTAGTCCCTCCTGGTCCCTTCTGGTTCCCTCCTTGGTCCCACCTAGTCCCTTCTGGTTCCCTCCTTGGTCCCTCCTGGTCGCTCCTGGTCCCGTTCCCCTCCTGTATTCCCTCCTGCTCTCGGTTCCCTCCTTCTCTGTCATGTTTAGTCATGTTTGATTCCTGTTGTTTCCTTGTAGACCCACTAGGGGTCCCCTATGTTCCTGTCTGTCTTGTTTCAGGTCACGTGTTCGTCTCATTACTCCCCATCACCTGTTTCCTGTTTATGTTAACGTGTCCTGTGATTCCATTGGTTCTAGTCCCTGTGTCCCCGTGTATTTAGTCCCTGTGCCTTAAAGCTCACACCCCCCTGTATGCTCCTGACCTGTTGTCCTGTCCTGTTCTCCCATGATCCTCTGGTAAAGTGTATTTCTGTTGTCCCTGTTTTTGGCCCTCGTGCCTTGTTTTGGTTTTCCTTGTTTGTAAATAAACCCCTTTCTATCTCACCATGTCATTCTATTCTGGTTCTCTGTATTTCCCCGCCACGGTCACGGTACCGTGACAAAATTGCAGTTGCTTGGACTATCTAATATTTACTGAGTAAGCATTTTTCATCATAAATATCTAAAGACTTGTGAGAAAATACTCAAAATATAAAATATAATATAAAAATATAAGTTTTTGTTTAAATTGATACATTTACACATTTTCATACCAGTTTAAGTATACAGCTCAGGAAAAAACTAAGAGACCCACATCATTTCTCCCTTGATATATGTGGAGATGACCAGGGCCAGCATCTCCTCCAAAACTGGGATGATCAAAGGTCTTGCACATTGGCTCCATAAACCAAACTAGAGAGGCACATGGCTTGCGCTGACGCTCCCAAACAGAGGAAGTTCAGTCCAGAACATGCCCCATAAGTAGTGATACTCGAAAGCAGCAGTAATCCCCTGATTGGCCAAGGCAGTTCTTATTGCCTCTATCCCATTGCAGTCTACTGGGTCCAGTAGACTCAGAACAATGAGCTATGGGGTTAATCTTTTGGGATGCTCCGAGCAAAACGTAAAAAACAAATGAAACTGACATTTCCCAAATAGCACTAGAAGAGTGGGGGAGAGTTCAATAAACGTGTGTCAGGTTCTTCCTCTTCTCTCCAATATGAGCAGGCATACAGACAGGCTTTCATGATTCTGTTTCTTTATTTCTTTTAAAAAGCTCAGTAAATCAAAAGGCACGTGGGCCAAAACAGACTTCTTGAAACCAAAGGCATAAGTTACCAAATTAGAGCCAGGGGACCGACAAAAAACTACACCAAAAACAAAACACTCTTGCTGCGTCCAAAATCGCATACTTCCCTACTATATAGTATTCGAAAAACAGTAGGCGAGAAGTACCCAGATTCTGTAGTAGGCATTTGATGGGCACTGCACTATCCCATAAGGCAGCGAAAAATGACGGAAAACAGAGACGCGGCTCTTTTCAAGTGTAAGTACCTTAAGGAAAACGTTAAATTACACATTCATTGTGGTTAAATTACACTTGTGAGAAAATGCCCATTGTAAAGGTAAAAAATAATGTGCTGTTGTCACGACACATGACACGTGACAACATCAACACAGCGAATGTAGTATGTCCGAATTCCATTCATACTACCCTCATTCATATTATATAGAACATACTGTTTTTACGTAGAGCAGTACGTTCTGATTCAAGTGTAGTACCTACTCAAGTAGTATGCGATTTTGGATGCAGCAATACAATTACTCCTGAGTACAGCAGCAAATAAGCTTATGTTAGCTGAAACCTGGTGTACTCAGGATATCAAAATAAAAGTCACAAAACCCAAACTCAAATCAGGAGTGACCCCCTTGGCCGCTCTTGGGTCCTGACAATGTAAAATTTTGTTGCGTTTTTATTTGCGCGCAATAAAAACTCATAAAGGAGTATGTCAGTAATTTCCACTTGTATGGGACTAATCACAGAGGACACTTATGCCAGCTCCTCACAGAGCAGCGCTCTGCTTCCTGCTGCTGGCCAAATTTGTTCCACACAACCTGTGCCTCTACTGAAATGGGTATAGTGGACAACCCAGTGCCAGACTGGTCCCTTTCACAGCTTTTGCCACAGAAAATGACAAGATTTTTTAATCACAAATTAAGAAATAAGATGCCAGCAAACAGTAGGAATGTGATTTTGAGTTGTGCATGTGTCTTGATTTTACCGTGTAATCATTCTTAACGTGGCCTGTAAGCACACTGATGATGTCATCACTGAGCACTCCTGTTTCTTTCAAATCTACACCCATGGTATCACTGAAGGCCAAGGGGAGGGATGCAGTGCCAACCTGACATGTTTCATACTGAAAAACGGAAAGAAAATGGGAGAAAATGTATTAATATGTTGTAAATTGCATTTGTATATTATTGCCATTAGGACAGGGTTTGGCCCAGAAGCTGATTCATAGCATGCCAGGGTGAATTCTAGAGATTTTGAGAATATTGACTATTAACTCTTCGCATAAACTTGATGTAATTGTGAATACAAGTCTTTGAAACTTATGAAATGCTTATAATTATACTTCAGTACAGCATATAAACAGCTTACAAAAAAGATCTAAAAAATACTGAGGCAGCGAACCTTGTGAAAACCAATATTTGTGTCATTCCCAAACATTTTGACCACAAATTTTCAAACAGGAAACAGTATAATATAAATTTCTTCTGACAGGATACCAGATTTCTTTTTGTTACTCACATTTAAGGTTTTACTGGTAGATGAAGGATTAACATCTGAAGAAGTCAAACAATTCATACACAGACGTCCTTCAAAAATGGTTTGGATGGTGTTTATGATGCTGGATTTCCCGGATCCCACAGGTCCATACAGAAGGAAGTGAAGCTCTTTGACTTGATCACTTCTGACATTAAAATTATTTACAGTACGCATCATTTCATCTTGACTAGAAAAAGAAAATAAGCTAGGTTTAATATATTGTATAGTGCACTTATTTTCAATAGTGAAATAAAATAAAATATGGTTTTGCTGTCCCCTTACAATAAGAAGGTTCTGGAGTCACTTTCCAGTCATGGTTCTTTCTGTGTGTGAGTATCTTCTCTGATTGTCTGCCACAGGTTCACTCTCTTTTTTGTGGGCTTTGCCAATGTAGCAGCACCAACAAGGCTTTATTGTGTGTTAATGTGGATTATTTTTATGTGTGATAGTGTGAGATATGTTTGTGTGTTTCACATCTTTTCCTCTGAATTGCAGTGCATGCATTCGTGTGGCTCATGTTGTAATGGATTTCTATGTTGCCATAAACCTTTGTCCTCCAGTTGACTGTTCAGACATCTTGTTTATGAACAGATTTGGCCACCTGTTTTCTGCTTCTCTGCCCATATTTAGGCAGCACTTCCTCCCCTTTCTGTGTGACCTAATCAGTTAAAGGGAAGTCATTGTCAGTCCCCATCCCTCTGCCCATATTTGGAAAGCACGTCCTGTTACAGTTTGACTGTTACTGATAAATGAGCTGCCCATTTTTTAAATTGTGATCTGCTTGGAAGATATAAAGGCCAGCCTGCCTGTCGCCTGGGTTGGGCTATTGCAACTAGGGTAACAGCACTACTGGTGCCTGCCACAGCCTGTGGCTGCCTGCTGGGAAGTCTTGGGGGTTGGTGTGCCACTGCTGGAAATGTGTTTAATGCATGCTTCTATTCTAAAAACGGTTATGATTATTACTTACGTCTTTTAAAATGACGGAAAATGCTGCAGCACTGTACATTTTAAATCAGGTAACTGAGATCTTGAGAGGGTTCAGATTCTAGATTGCTCACACTACTGTTACTTTTGATACTAGAATACATCTGTATTTTAATGTGATTAAAAATATAAATACAGAACATAAACTAAAATAATTCTTTATCAAAGGTATGTAGTGTTTAATATTTAGTAGTTTTGGGTGCAGTGTCAGGTTAGCCCGAACTGTAAACTCTTTTGTGACTAGGGTTTTCATGGTTGATCATTTAAGAAGGCATCCACTATAGAAATCAGTGTTTCTCAAATTCTGGAGGCCTACTTCTCTCACACTAATGGAGCTTTACTCCTCTCTTCTGTTCATTCCCCAATATTTAATCAATATTTAATAGGAACTTTCAGAACTAGATCTCCTCCTCAGCTCATTTTCAGATGTTGACTGTCAAGTCACTCTTCCTGACTTCAACCTCCCAAATGAGAAGCTACAAACATGCTGCACCTCCAGGTTTTATCGTCTTTTACTCTGCATCTCCACAGGTCTCCTCCAACCCATTACACAGGGAATGTCCTTGACCTTGTCTTCACCAGAAACACTCCTGCTTTCAACACTTTTGGCACCCCTCTCTATCTTCCTAAATATCATCTTTCACATTCTCTCTCCAGACCTACTCCAACCAATCTACCATCTCTTCAACCACTCACTGCAATCTTTACTCATTTTTTCCTCCTGCATTTTCCTCTGCCATTCTGTTACTACTACTGGCTCCTGTCTTTCGGTGGTGCAAATGCCTACTAGCTCCCTTCTCTTTTGTCTCCACTTATCATTTAACCAACTTTGTCCCATGTCTTCTAGGGTAACATGCAGTTTACATCCTTCACCATGGATGAAATTACCTCTTATCATATTCTCTTCTATAGAATTTCATGCTGAATTAACTGTCAAGTTTTTATTCTTCAAACCCAAGCTAGAAGAATCTGTATATAACCTTCACGAATCCATTGCCACCTTCTTCACTTCTCAAACCTCCATCTCTTGCAGCTTCTCCTATATCCTCTAACCCTTGTTCCTACTTTCATCCTGCCAACCACCCTCTACTTGCTTGCTTTAGTCCACTTTTCATGGATGGTGTACTCAGCTCCTGACATCCTGCAACAGCACCACATCACCACGTGATCCATTCCCATCATCTACACTTCTGATAATCTCTTCAGATCTTCTCCCTTACATCACTCACATAATAAACAGCTCCACGGAAACAGGCCTTCCAATGACCCTCAAATCAGTTATGGTCACACCACTCCTAAAAAAGACCACAAACAATTACAGGCCGGTATCTCTTCTCTCCTTCCTTACCATAGTTCTGGAGTATGCTGTATATGACCAGCTCAACCAATGTCAATTTCATAACCAAACCAGTCTGGATTCAAAGCAACACATTAAACATGAACTGCACTTCTGTCTGTTACTGGGGAGATTCATACAGCCAAAACAGGTAAACTTTGGTTTATTTTTTACTTCTTTCTGCAGCTTTTAATACTGTCATTCATCACCAAACTTGGAATCACTGATTGAGGCACTCTGGAGGGATGCAGTTATCAAGTGACATGATAGTATTTCCAAAAATGAGGTTCAGGTCAGGTCAAGTTTTGAGTTTGCATCACCTGCGATGTACAAAAGCTCTGTATTGCTGGGATTAACTTTAGGTGATGTGCTCTCACCAGGATAAAATGTCTTCAATGAATATGTACCATTGGTGTTCCTTAGGGCTCAGTGCTTGGCCCTCTTCTCTTTTCCATTAACACTCACTGTTTTGGTGATTTACCATCACAAGGTTTATCACTGTTATACTGATGACACTCAACTCATCCCCCATCTCTGGCTGTCAGAAGGACATGTTATTCTGGATGAGAGCACCTAAAGCTAAATCCCAGCAATACAGAGCTTTTGTACATCCCAGGTGATGCAAACTCAAAACTTGACCTGACCTGAACCTCATTTTTGGAAATACTATCATCATTCCTACATCAAAAGCACAAAATTGGTGTTGTTTTAGATGTGGGTCTACCATTTTCATCTCACATTAATAATCTCTCCAAAATTTCATTCCTCACCACTGAAGACACTCAGATACTTCTTCAATCGCTCATCATCTCAAAAATGGAATACTGCAACTCACTTTTGGCTGACCTAAAGAGCATGAGACCTCTGTAGATTATGCAGGACATCTAACGTTAAACATACCAAACTTCTCACAATACTGATCGAGCTCTGGCTTACCTATCAGCTCTGATCAGACCACGGTTCACAGCTCCACCCTCTTAGAAAATCAAGCACCATCTGACTCCACTCATCTCCTCCCAAATCACTGAGCACTTAAGCCAATATTTACATTTACATTTACGGCATTTATCAGACACTTTTATCCAAAGTGACTACAGGGGACAGTCTCCCTGAAGCAACTTGGGGTTAAGGGTCTTGCTCAGGAACCCAGTGGTGGTGCTGAAGGTATGATTACAACCTATGACCTCTTGGTCCAGAGGCAAGTATCCTATGTTAAAAATGTAACCAATACAAACTTCTTAAAAAACATATGTGACATCTGTGTGATCTCATAGGGCATCTGTGGTAGAATAGCAGCTCTTGATGTGTCTAGGTTTACTAGTGTGATGGACATGTTTTCCTCATAGACTACAAAACACCCATGTACTTCGCTCTGGATAGAGTGTCTGTCAAATACTGTAAATGTAATATATGGCTACATATTAATATACAACTATGCAATATAACTTGTTGAATGCCTTGATGAGTCAGATGGAGATGGAATAAGTTTGCAAATAGAGACCTGTAAGCTGTTATCACATCACATGTGACAATGTATGTGACAATAAAATGCCAACATATTACTGTGACTCTCATTGATAGAATGACATTTAAAGATAGCTTAAAATGACTTACTCCCATTTCAGCGTTCGCCATTCTCTGAGTTCTGTAAGAAATACATGTTATTTCAAGACAAAGTAAAACATTCAATGTTGTCAAGGAGATCTAATAGGTTGCACTTCCTCCAACATGTTTCCTATCTTACAAACTGAAGACAAAAATCCTACATACCAACAGTGACCACTGCGGAGCATGAGTCGCTACCCTTCTTATTGCTCAGGGTTACGGTGTACGTTCCTTCATCCCCCTCATCAGCATCATTGATTTCCAAGACTATTGATTGATCAGTATGTTTCATGACATGTTTGCCTTCCACAAAAGTCAGTTTCTCTTTATTTTTCTCCCAAGTTACTTTACATGTCTCAGTGCTTGTCTGACAGATGAGAGTGACTTTGTTTCCAATTCCCACTTGTTTATCATCCAGAGCTGTGACAAATCCTGATGACAGATAATAAATAAAACAGAGTTTTAGGACAAAAATATTAATCCAAGAATAATTGTGTAACTATATCAATCAGTTAGATCAGCATGTTTGCAGTAACCCCCCAGTTTTACTGGGATCAGGAGTTGTGGAATTAGTCTTATCCAGGCTGTATGCAGAAATCCCCACAATAACACGGAAACTGCAAATATTATCTGCTTTTTTTTGCTTTTATCACAGCAATATTTTTTAATGCATTTAGTTCTAAATTAAAAATATAATTTACTAATTTTGTAACATAAATATTAATGTAAATTCAGCTACATTTTCAAGTATAACTGTATAAATGTACTGTCCAGAGAAACACAAAGTAAGTTGGTCTAGAGATGTGAAACACTGCTGTACTCAGAGAAAGGAGGTTTGAAAGTAGCCGATCCGAGAATGTTATTTATTTCTCCTTGCTACTGATTGCATCTGGCAGCTGCAGACCAACGTTTCCCCTGTGGAGCGCCTTGAGTGTTTGTCTTGTTTTTCGTTTTGTTCTTCTTAAAGCCCTGTATTTTTATTACTGTAAATTAAATTTAAAGAGAAAATATTGGTACATTTGATTGTATTTTTATTACTAAACATTTCAATTAAATATTACTGTATTTACCCTGAGTAGTTATAGGATGCACTTTATGTCAAATGATTTACGACGTTTAAATCTGTTAATCAACATGAAACTGTCAAAACGTATGGCCTAACCACCTGTCAACAGTATTCATGGTAGTAATCCAGCAGAACCTTTCTACGATTAGATACATCGATTATACTGTAGAATAAAGCATACACTGCCAGATTAATAGTGTTTGGGAGTGATTGTCAAATGGGCTTCCAGTCTCATGCAGCCTGACTTAATTAGTGACAGATGCTGTCCACACTCTTCGTCTGGCATGAGGTTGAACGCATAAAGTGTGTATCCGATCAAAAAATCGTCTCTGTCGATAGCTAACGACTGTATAGCATTGTTTTGTATTAAACAAAATTCATCCTTTGTATGGGTAAATCTGATTTTAATGTCAACCCCATTCAACATTAAATTTTCTTGAAAAAATATATTGCTGTGGAGCTAATAATTTTATTAAATGCTAGCATCTGAAAACGCAGCCTGTTTTGAAGTCCATGGTTATCACCTACAGGGTCTGTAGCATCCATGTGCCGTGCAGTGTCCTTGTAAAAAGTCCTGCTGAGAACACCAATTCGAGAGTTTTGTGGTCATAGTTCATCGGACACTCTATGACGCTATAGGATAGGTGTTTGAGCTTTGTGCGATTCGTGTAAACAGAAGCAGTGTTGTTTACATTTATATAATCCTCAAAATTGTCTGCGATGAAAAAAGGTGCCGTAACAAAGTGTGCCGAAATATTTGGTACATCCACATACCTGTATGTTTACTCAGGGATTTCCTTTTTGACACTGGTCGCAGATCTACGTTGCATCACCAGCATTCCCAAGCTATCCTGGACATTTTTGTTGGGACGGGCGTGCCTGACACTACTTACTACATCACTAACAATGTTTTTAGTGGCAGACTTTAGATGGTATCGCAATTCGGAATAGTCTCCTGAAAAGACCACCGATTCCAGCCCCATACATACTGGGTAGTAGCCCGCCAGCTTGAATTTCATAATACACCACATAACGCCGTGGGTCTGCGTACGGTTTAAACTGTTTCATAGTTTTAAAAAAAACTATTTTTTTTCATAGGCCTTATATGTAGCTTTGCGACCACTTTTCCGTACTTAAAGGGTATGTGCCGGTTCTGATCCAACTTTACCTCTATGGCTATGTCGTTAATGTGAGCTTTAGACACATACGTAGTGCGCTCTGTCGTATTTAATAGTGACCACATATTTGTTTTCCCTGTTATGTGTACACATCTTAGCAGAGGCAAATTGATAGTCTATTATCTCACTATTTATATATATAGTGTAGACTCATCATCATACAGGTCGACGGGGTGATGAGCATATGTTTTACCATGCGTCTTCGGCAACACGCTCGGTTTGAATGTGATACTGTCAATAAAGCCTAAAATGATGCTTTCCTCAATAAGTTAGAGAGAGGGTATTGAATAAAGCATTCGACATTTGGTACTCTGGTTTTAAAAGGACTAAATGTTAACCACGTTTTTTGGGGGGGACCCAGCTGTTAAATTTTGAGAGCCATCCTAACCATTTCACTAGGACCAGATGTCTTTTCCCTGCTTTCTTTCTGTCTAAAATCTTTTCCACTTTACATGTTCGTTTTCTATCACCAGAGATTTACCCTTATATTTTAATGGTAACATATTAAGCTGAGTTTAAATTTAAGATGTAGTTCTTTTTTTAGAACCGAACTAATAATTGCTGGTGAAAACTCATGTGTGAAAAATGTGTGGAAATGCAGATATCCTCCACATTTTTTTGCATGGCAATATATAGATCTTTAGTGCAAAATTACAGTATTGTATTTACATTCTAGTACTGCTGGAGTCCAGTGTAAACGGTACAGTGCAAATACGGGTTTACCTTTACATTTTCATTAAAGGTAATGTATTAAATTAAAATGAAATTAAAGTGCTTTGGGACCATATTTGGGGGCATATATAGGGTTTACACTATGAAAATAAGCATTCTAAGACATTTTTTTTGCCAAAACACAACAATGTGTTTTTTCACTATACACGGGGGCTACTGGAACATAACCACTGCGAGAAGTGGGGGGTTACTGTCACAATCATGAATGTGATAGTGTGTCAGTTCCCACATGCGGCCACATCGATCCCATGAACTGCCTCTACTGCCTAGACTGATTCTGTAACCACCTGTTTTGTGTCTCAAAGCTGATCACTTCCCTCACCTGTTTGTTATCATAATTACTATCTGTGTTCCCCATTGGTCCCTAGTCTTGTGTTCCTGGTATTTATTGTCACTTCTCCTGTGGTTCCTCACGATTGCATAGATTCACATTTCCTCGCCTATCCCTGTTGTTTTCTCTCAGTGTCTTCACCTGCTCTAAAGAAACCCTTTATACAGATATCACGGAAGTCTGCTCTGGTGCTCTCTCTCCTCATCATTACAAACAGGACCAGGCCGTGACAGTTACTGTGTCATTGGTAGGTTGATTTAAAAAACAAAAGAATAGCAGTGCCTATTAAAAATCTCGAAGAGCAAAAGGATAAACCACTAAGAGGAACTTCTTGTTTTGTGAACAGAAAACTCAATTAGGCTTGTAATAATTTAATCTAAATTTTTAATGTGTATACAATTAAAACTTACCGGGTTTGGACATAGATGAACCCATGTTTCAATCTGCAGATACCACGACAATTTAAAAAATAAAAACAAATAAAGTCAAGACAATTAAAACGTTTAAAAAGTCAAGACAATTAAGTACATTAGTTCTACTACTTCAATGTGTAACTACTGCCAAAAAGCATAGATGTTGACCACCACAGAAGATCCAGTTTCAGAATTATATTGCTTAGTTTTATAAATGTTTAACAGTTTTTATACATGTTATAAACAGGATAAGCACACAAGCACAAGACACACACATGACGTTAATGACCCGACAACCCAACAGTGAAACTAAGCAGACTTAAATACATCGAACAGGATAAACACAACCAATGGACAGAATATAGGTGTCACCCTGAGTATTCCTCAGCTGAAACCATTTTACAGGCCAGGAGTACACAGGGTGTGTCAAAATAAGGGTCCCCAAACACAAATCATTAAAAACATCTCCTCCACCTACTGGTAGCTGCCTGGACCATGACAATTATTTTATAAACTATTCTCAGAATGTTTTGTTTACCAGGATTTTGAGGGTTTGGGTTTACAGTAGAATAAAATACTTCTCACTTCATTCACACAAATACAGTAACTTTTAAATGCGCAAAAAAAAGCCTTTTACGGGTATCAGACTTTAAATATTTCAGATAACTTCACTTAATTCACACTGTTGGTATGGTGCAATCATATCATTTGATAAACAGGTCTGGAAGAATGTTATAATGTTTTTCTTGATAATATTCTTAATCATTTTACCATGAGAAATATTAGACACATCCACTACTTAGACTAGAGCAACTAAGAATTAAGTGTCAAATATTTCTGGATTTGCATAGCTTAAGTAAACAAGTTAACAGAGCAGATTACCATGAAGATCTATTTGACTACCAGATCAAGGAAAACCACTACAGTCAAACAGGAAAGGACGTTTTAATCAGACATTCCACTGGACAATGTCTTTGGTTCTCCAAGTGATGCTGACACAGGTTTTTCACTAAAAAAGTCTCCTCAAAGGAGTGAGACCCATATATTTGCATACACACACCACTACTAATGGCTAAAGATACCAGGAAGAAAGATTGAAACTCCCTTTTCTGTATTCCTCCACTTTATTTTTTACGTGATGTGTGCACATAGTAATATTTTGTAATATGTTCTTTCTGTGCATTTTGGATTCCCAGTCACACGACGACTCTACACGCTTCCTATTTTCTGTTTTGTTTCTGCATGTATTTTTGCACGGCCCCTGTCCTGCCCTGTCACGTAGTATACACACCTGTCAGTTTGTAACCACGCCTCATCATAGCTGTTCCCAGTTTACCATTGATGTTCTAACTCTCATTTATACTCAATATCAGGGTGTGCATCTCAAAATGAAGCTTTACCTGCACATGTGCCTATAGTCCTCTTTCAACGCACTCATAATGTTACACTCACAGCCAGCTCTTAGCTTGCTACTGTGTAAACAATCATCATAATACTCCAGAGGAATTATCCAACACAGCTTTACAGTTCTAGATAATAATTTGTCTTAGTAGAGTTAGTAGACAGCAGAATCACATTTGTGTGCCTAAAGATCCCTCTGTTGGACAATGTAATAGGAAAAGTTTGAAATAAATGAAATAAGAGATACATGATTATATGATTATATTATTGATTATATGAGTAGCATGTTAATGCTGTTATATATGTTTATACAGGGTTTATATTAAAGTACTAAATTCGTAATGATAGATATTAATGTTCATAAAATAGAGTACTTACCTCCCTCTTTGTTGTTTCTTCTGTTTTTTTACTTTCACTTTCTGATCTGTGTATATAGAAGGGGGTTGATATACACTGAAAGGGTTTCTCTTACATCAGCTTTGCTAAACAGTTTGATGGTTTCTACTGAATTATTTTTTGCACTGAAAAAATAATCATCATACTCACTTTCATAAACCCATCATTTAATTGAAGTGCAGAATAATTTGCGAGTGGTGTGGTGAATGTATATGAAACCGATTAGTCATAGTGTAATATCTATGTAACATAATACTTCATTTACAATCATTTTCTGTTAGGGAACCAAGGTGGTTCTTCTATGCCATTGCTCCTAGAACCCTTTTTACATGATGGAAACATGTTTTGTAATGTTTTATCAATTTTGTAATGTTTTATCAATTGTTAATGCATTAATCATGTATTGTTCCCATTGAAACAACAATGGGAAAACGTAGTGTTGTGTTACAGATGTACATTTTTGCAAAACAAAACTCGGAAGAGTGACAGATTATTAAAGCTGCTCTGTCTGTTTATATGGAAAGCATATTAATGCTGTTCTATATGTTTATACAGGTTATAATAGAGTATGTACATCATAAAAGATTTCTTACCTCCCTCTTTATTGTGTCCACACTCTTCTGCGTCTTTGTATTTTTTCTTCTTCTGTTTTTTTACTTTCACTTTCTGATCTGTGTGACATTCCTGGTCAGTGGCCGCTAGAGGAAGCTATTGGATATTGTAATATGTTGAAGTTTTACTTTGAAAAGGGTTGGTCACTGAAACCAATAACATGAAACCCAGCAACAGCTGAGGATAATTTCAGTTAAAGGGAGTATGTTTAATCATTGGTTAGACGTCTGTTCTTGTGTATATATAGGTCCTTGGTTCTTGTTTTTTTTTGTCAGTCCTCCCTCACAATTGTAACCCACATTAAAATTAAGACACTTGAATTGAAGATAAAAACATTTTATACTTATATAAATAGGTTTAAAAAGTTGAAATAATGTTCATTTAATATTGATTAGTTCATCAGAGTTAATAAAATGTTAGTGCAAAAATAATTTAACGTTAAGAGTTCGAAATTAGCCATTAGAAGTTCACGTCACCGCCGCTTTGGTGACGAGACACAGATGCAGCTCCTTGTGACGTAACACCATCAAACAAAGAGCACTCAGTTACCGTTTTTTGATAGAGAAGTGCGGCAGTGATGTTGTAGCCAATTGTGAATCTTTATTGAATACTTGAATGTGTATTTGATTTTATCACATTGATTTTAAGATATTACTGCTTACTTTTAAGTCCCTTCATATCTCCATGATCTCCATACCTAACCGTTTTCTAAGCCTTATTATACCTTCTGCCTGCTTGACTACCATGAGGTTTAGAGCTTTCAGCCGAGTTGCCCCAGCCTGTGGAACTCTCTTCCTCATGATATCTGCAATAGCGATTCGCTTTCTGTATTCAAATTAAAACCCACCTTTTAAAACTTGCTTATTCTATTCGACCTCTGTTTTAATTGATGCACCCTATCACATAATTATTGTTGTATTTTATTCTTTTACATATTGTTACTGTGTTTAAATTGATGCACCCTTTTACGCAATTATTGTTGTATTTTATTATTTTACCTATTTTTACTGTGTTTGTTTTATTATTTTACACATTGCTATTATGCTTGTTTATTGTTTTAATATTTTACATATTGTTATTGTTTTGTTTCCTTTCCTTTCTTGTAAGGTGTCCTTGAGTGCTTGAAATGCACCTATAAATAAAATGCATTATTATTATGCAGTAACCCCCTGTCTTTCGTCAGTTCGAGTATACAGGATATTGTGTAGTGTGTGTTTGTCTTTCCATTATATGAACATTTACTTAATTTGAAATTTTGTATTTCTATACCATTTACCATTCCAATCAGCATCATTTCCCTCCTCTCTGACTGCAAGTCAGATAAAAAACAATAAATGCTCTGGAGTACTTGAAATGTAAATGCTGACTTAAAGGTAAGACCGAAAATGGCATGCATAATTATGGTAAATAATACTGAATAATAGGATTTCAGTCTTCATGACATGAGCCTCCGCCCCTCAAGAGAAGAGGGAAACATGTGTCAAGACTCTTCTCAGTCTTGGCCCCCCAGTGGTGGAATG
>JBBJLR010117784.1:0-19960 GCA_037577145.1 Brachypetersius gabonensis | reverse complement strand
AGGGATTACTTTTAAATGACAGTAATAAGTAATCTGTAATGTATTACAGTTTGGAAGTAACTTGCACAACACTGTTCTTTGTATAATGTTGACCTGTTGAGCTTTTCAACCTCTAACAATCATTTAGTTTAAATTTAGATTTTTGGTCTCCTGTCGTTATTTGGACTGTCGGTTGTTTTTTCATCAACTTAGATCTCGGTCAGTGTAACATTCCTGCTCTGTCGCCTTTATCTTAGTTCTCTTCCTGTTAGTTTCTCCCACTCACATACTTGTTCATGCTGCTTAGCTTTTCCTTTCTAAGGCTTTATGTTTATTCTCCTTAGTGTTCAGTAAAAGTCTGGTTTCAAGTCTGTCTGGTTTCTCTGGTTATCTTAGTCTCTTTAGATGTTCTGGTTTATCCTGCTTTTCATCATGAACAAAAACTATAGACTATGCTCTATAGACTGCAATGAATGATTTTAAAGCACACAAAACTGTTCGAGCTGGATTTATAGATAAGAAGAGGAATTTTCTTAAGTGGAAAATGTCTATTTGATGCATGGGTGACTAATTTCTGCCACCCCAACTCGAATCAGAATCTGATGGAAGCACAAACAGGCCATATATATATATATATAACCTCACATAACATGTTCTTTTTATTCATATCATCTGTATTGTTAGGGTCATTTAAGTCTCTTTTGTTTGGAGCTATTCATTGTGGAAGTATGCTTACAGTAATTGTGTCGTATGGTTGTGGTTTTAATCTCATACTTTCCGTGGTCTTTGAATCAATATTCTTTAATTAACTAGTTAATCATATGTTCATCATTACATCTCTTCATGGATCAATCCTCTATTTTATAAAAGCACCTCTCTCCTCAGATCTATTTTTGTGACACGAGGGAGTCTCCAGAGTTCCCTGTTCTTCTTGGTGACTTCTAGCACTTGAGGCCTTTATTTCATTTAAAATCTATAAAGCTAACTGGACTTATAATGAATGATATAAGGCTAATGCATCTGGTGTGATATTTTAACACTCTTTTATGTGTTGACTTCCCTGTTACTAATAGTTATTACTGATTATTCTATATTAGTTAGACCAATAAGCCTGAAGGTCTTGGTCTACCAGTCAAAAGACACACTCTCCTATCCGTCGAAATCATCTTCCCGGACATTATTTGAATAAACATACTGCATTGGAGTATACTCTTTCACAATGGCTTCGTGTTTCTAACACAGTCATCTTTCATTTTTACAGGATCATTTACTGGATGTTTTTGTTTCTGTACCTTTACAGTTTCAGCCACTGTTTTGGAGAGATGCATTTGCTTGCTGACAGGCAAGAGCAGGACAACATTTAATCGATTTCCCTCATCTTACATACCAGTGTTTCTGAACGGGTGGTCATATCATTGTTGATCAGAAAAATGTAATGCAATGTATTTATTTATTTTTATTTTCCTACCTTATTTGAACACAACAGTCACCTTTTTACAATTATGTGAAATGTTCAAGATGAATGAACCAACAAAACGTGACAATATTTTGTCTTCAAGTTGTCGTTTTTAAAGGTACTTATTATTATTATCAAATTATTATTTGATAATATTTGAATCAATCAGTTAGTCAATCATAATAATAAAAAAAACTAAACAAAACAAGAAATAAGAAAACTGCAAGTTAAAGCAAGTTAAAATTGACTCAAAATTGAAAGTACTTATTGAAATGTGCAGTTTTGTGAATAAGGTTGGTACAGAGCCAACCAGTTATGATATCCAACGCCTATTTCATGTATTGTTGCTGTGGAGATTATGGAGTGATGTATGGTGGTAGCTATTTCAGTGGAGGCCTTCAACTAAAATCTTATAATAAAATCCTTCTTATGCACAAATTGACATGCCAGCTTTTCATAACAACTTGCAGCAATGGGTTTCATTTCTGTCACCAGTAATTAAATTAAATGCAGTGCGCTGTGGTATTGCATCTAATGGCTTAGGAGCAAGGAGCTCTGTTCGTACACATTACATCATCATTATCTAATGATGATAAGACTTCAGCAACTTTCTGCTTTCAAAAGAAAGATAAGCTCTATTTCTACATAAAATCCAAATCTATTTTTACAGACTGTGCCATTGATTCAAATGACTGCAGACTGAAACACTTTTTTTTAGCCATTAAGTCCATGACATCTGAAATATAGCTTTTCAAATTCCCGTCCTTTAACACTATATTCAGGCTGTGCAAAGATTTTTGTAACAACTGAAAATCTTTCTGTGAGGTTTTTAATGGGTATGGCTCTGGTAAATTTGTTCGTGGCTGTGACATCATAACCATGATACGCTACAGGTGCTGTTGATGCAGCACAGTTTTCATAGATGGACACAGGAGTGTATAATGCCCGCAGAAACTTCGAATACTCAGAATTCGAGTATTGTGAAAAAAACGGGTTTTACAAATCTAAAAATGGCTTTTATTTATTATTTTTTGGTTCTAATTTGGGTAAGATAGCTTCTTTTTTTTTACCTCAATCTAAAATTAGAAGGAAGGCGAAAATGCCGTACGTAATACATCATCGCGTTATCATGTCACTGCCAACATGGGGTAAGGCTTTTGACAGGGAACGACGCCACCGAGCCTGGTGATGAGGAGCAGACGGACACGGTGGCCCTGACTAACACCACTGTACGGACCATCACATTGTTCACAGCCTTGGACAACCCCTGCCCCTCCTTTCCTATCACCTCCACCGCCTCCACCTCCACGGGGGATGGGAATGAGCGGCGATGAGGGGGCATTGATTAACGGCGCGGCGACTACAATGGGAGATCAGAGCAAAGCACAGAGCTCACAGCACGGGGGGGACCAGAGAAAACCCACGACCCCCAAAATCAGCCTCGCGTCTGCCTTCGAGAGGTAAACCGGAGCTGGAGCGATCTGGATGAGAACCGGGCCGGGAGCGCGCTCGGCTCACTCCAGTGGATCCGCACTGGGAACAATGGAATGCTGGCAGATGTGCGCACCAGCTATGTGCCGTGAATAAACAGGGCGGACAGAGCCATCATGAACGACTTCATCTCAGCCAGCCGTAGGCGGTGGAGGATGCGATGACTGAACGCGAAGGGACTGACTGAACATGAAACAGGTAGCTAATATGATGCCGCTCTGGGGGTTTGAAGCTTATGTCTGCACCCACAGGTCTGCTGAGGCAGGGATGACATGTTCCACAGCAGCCTCTGAGGGAGAATGCCAGTACTGGACGGGGTAGACGCTGGGTGTTTTAAGGCCCGTCATGGTTTTGAATGTAGACGAGGTGTAATATATGTATCATACATCGTGTATGTATGTATCATAGCATATATTAAATAATGATATATCATTTTAAAAGACCAGACGCTCTTTACATTCCTTGATGAATGTATCAATAGAAAATTACATCGCAAAAATTACATATGCAGATGTCTCTTGTCAAGTTCAAGGTTCCTTAGGGAACCAGAAGTTGTTATTCTGTACCACTGTTCTAAAGAGCTGTGGTGGCCTTATTTTGGATTTTCTTTCTTTAAAGGTGGAAACGGCAGAGGAGAGGTGTGGATAAATCTTGCTGGAGTTGCTCCTCATGTATGATCACCCAGCACATCAGAATCATGGACTATAACTCTAGTGTGCTGCCCTGGGACCCTGGTGCCCTCCAGCCTCCCTCGCTGGTCAACAGTGCTGTGAAAATGGCTCTAATTTCGGCCATCGTATGCACCTCTCTTTTTGGCAATGTGGTGGTGTTGCTGGTGTTCCAGCGTAAGCCGCAGCTGCTGCACGTGGCCAACCGCTTTGTGCTCAACCTGCTGCTGGCTGACCTGCTGCAGACTGTGCTGGTCATGCCCTTTGTCATCGCTGCAGCTGCACCCGGTGTGTGGCCTCTGGATGCTCGCCTGTGCAAGGCCCTGGTGGTCCTGATGCACCTCTTTGCATTTGCAGGGGTTAACACCATCATCGTGGTGTCAGTGGATCGATACCTGGCCATAATCCACCCGCTGTCCTATCCCACACGAATGACACCCCACCTGGGCACCAATCTCATCGCCCTTACCTGGCTGTTGGGCCTCCTGCAGAGCACTCCACCCCTGTACGGCTGGGGAACCATTGATTTTGATCGCCGCCACAATACCTGCACGGTAGTGTGGTCCTCCAGCTACTCTTATTCTGCTCTGGTGGCTGCACTCTCCTTTTGGATGCCTGTGGCAATCATGCTGGGCTGTTACTGGATGGTGTTCAGAGCGGCCAGACGACAGAATGCTCTGGTGCATCCCATCAAGAGCAACCAACCTCCAGAGTCCCAAGCAGAGGTGGGTAATAATAGCTTGTTATTTTATATTTGCCTTTCTCTAAAATATATGTTTAATGTAAATCTATATTCTTGAGTAAAGTGATCTACTTACACTTATTGTGTGTTGGTGACAGCAACTGGACCTAATGTATTCTGGCCTAAAGAATACAAATAAAAACTTCTGTTTCTGTTTCTAAAAAACAAATTATTTTAAGAGTGTACTCAAGTTGTTTTTGCTAGTCTGTTCTTACTTTAGCTTGAATCATTATTTCATTAATATATTGCTGCTATACATTGCTGCTACTCTACCCACCTCTCCTTGTAGGTGTCGTGCTCAAGTCCCCAGAGACAACAGCAGCAGCAGCAACATCCCCAAAGTGAAGGTCCGTTCTCAGCCATGTATCCTGTCAGGAACACTCGGCACAGGCGCTTCCACTACCACTGCAAGGCGGCACGTGTGGTGTTTGTGGTCATGGCATCTTACATCCTGGGGATGGGGCCCTACAGCGTGCTGAGCACTGTGTCCATCTGCTCGGGCGCCTCCATACCCCCCTGGCTGGCCTCGTTGTCACTCGTTCTCTTCTTCTTTCAGTGCTGCCTGCACCCATATATCTATGGGTACATGCATCGCAGCGTCCGCAAGGAGTTCCTGGCATTGCTTTGTGGTCCGTTGTGCATCCAGAGGAGGCCTGGGCGAGGCTCAGCAGCCGAAAGCTGCTTCACAGTGACAGATGGACGCTCAGCACACGGTCAACATCTGCACCAGGCAGGCCCAGGTCATTCGGCAAGAGTCTGCCCCATCCGTACCTGGGAGGAAGGGACTGCCTCGTCCTCGCCTATGGAAAGGAGGTCCAGGGAGAGCCACAAAGAAACCACATCCATCAGTCTGAGCTCTGAGAGGGAGCTCACCGTGCATAGCAACAAGTGAAGGGAGTGTATTGTATGACACATTTTTTACATTTAAAGTGGGGGGATAACTGGCTTCAATGACCTGGAATATAAACATGTGTAACTAGACGTCGATTACTTAAAACAGACCATTTTTATTGGTCTGTACATCATGAACTATTTGCAAAGTAAAGAGCAGCTGGCAAAAATAAAAGATTTTCGAAGAGTTGTGGCAGAGGTGCTACACAGAATGATCAGTATTCTCTTTAGTTTCAGCGAGTGAATGCACATTGCTGAAGACAATGTGCCAAAAGGGTACCGGACCGTTGATCAAGCCAGAATGACTTGGTTTATGAAATCTGTTACTCTAACAAGTGCATTTGATGGTCTGTGAAGATTTTATTATGGAGTTTCTGAAGAGTTGGGTGTGCGGAATGTATATCGTTTAATGTTTTTTATTATAGTATGGAATTAAATGTTGTCCATTTAGTGAAATTTTGCAGAATATTTGTAACTCAAAATGGAGATCTTGGAAAGCTGATCATTGTAAAGACAGGGAGCAGTCCTGCTATATGTTTTATAATGTGAAAGTACAGCTTTTTATGTTTTTCTAATCATACATATCAATACTTTGTGCACAAGGCAGATATATCCAGCACTGGTTTCCCCAAAAGCACTGGGGTACTAAGGTCAGAGAATTAAAATAGTGCCTGCTTTTACCACTTTACCATTTTTGGAAAAAGGAAAATTGAGTGCCGATATTTAACTGCAAAATGTTACGAGCTCAATCTACCACCTGGAAAATCAACATAACTTTATGTAGTGGAAGCCAGTGTTCCTTTGTAGAGCAGCTGATTTGCCAAGAATCTCAGGGTGCAGGGTGTGCATGTGTGTGTTCTCTTACCTCTCAGCCACTGAGAAAGATTGCTGGTTCTAAAGCAGCCAGGTTTATTTTTGAGTGCCTCCTTATAAGAGTTGTACTGTGTCTGTCTGTAGAGTTTATGTTTAGCCCCCAACACTGCCCAGCCATCTGCAGGGAACATAATTAAATCACTAGGCCCACTGATAGAGCATTCAAAGGGGTGAAGAACACCCGTAGCCCTTTATTTGTTCTAGAGTGGACCACAGCAGCAGGAACAACCTTCTTTTATATTCACTTATGCTACATGATGATGTTGCTGCATACTGACATGCCTATAAAACGGAATCTGCATTATTTTGACTAAATTATTCACATATGTTGTATCACATAATTGCTTTGATTAATCGGTTAATTAGTCGATGAGTTAGCGTTTGGTTTCTGTTGCTTTTATGAAATTGTGTACATTTTGTACATGGTACAAGCAAGCTGACATTCATGCACACCAGGATGATATTCTTCAAAACTTAAAACACAAGTTTGCTGGGTACTCCAATCGAAACCTCTGAACCACTATACTTGACAAAGTATAGCAGTTTGGTTTGCCTGGAGTGATAAAGCGTAAGTCTTATATCAGTTTAACACAGGATCTACAGCTATGTTCACCTTTCATTTTTGCTATAGGGTGTGGGAATGAGAACCGCTATTTTTTCAGTCTCTTCAGCTGGTTTAGAATAGTTGAATCTTCCTTTCCTTCTGCTTTTCTTTGCTTTTGACTTGCAGCCCACAGACATACTAGCTACACTGTATGGTTTCCTGATCAGACAAAATCAAAGAAAGAGAAATTAAATACATATTCATTTGATTAGATCGCAGCAAGAGTGTGGATAAGCATCAAATAAAAGCTTATTTTATAGTGTACTCAAAGATTTAAAGGAATAATGTACAAAACCTGCTTTTTTCCAGGTAAAAGATGTGAAGTGAAGTAAGCTTTGATGTGATTAGCTTTGCATTTGTCTGTTTAGACTAAAGGCCACAAGTGATCAACTATGATTTCTGTGAGGTTTAATTTAGTACATTCCAGTTAATAGCTTGCCAGCTTGCCAGCTAGTTAATCTAGCAGTGTTCCCTATAAGGCCTCCTACAGTGGAAGACACCACAGTGGAAATTGGCCAGGGGATGGGAGCACTTTGATTCTACATGACTCAAAAGCAAGTAAAAAATAATGTAAAAACAGGTAGGACATTTGTAGCATGTAAGCACTAACTCATCATGTCAATATGACAGAAAGATCCCATCGGTCAGCACATGATGCTGACCAAGAGTTTTTTTTTTATTTGGGCATGTCACAAACTGCAAAATAATGATAACCTCAGAAACATTTGTGTTTTGTAGAGGCCAGTATTGTGATAATAACAAAAATAAAACAATAAGTAATGCAGCCTTACTTGTTGGGTGACCAAAAGTCCAGAGCAATATTCACTGCTCAGCACTGAGCTGGGATGAGCACGCTGAGAAACAACACTCGCTCACTAGTGAATTCAAACAGCAGAGGCATGATCTCTCATTTGCGGAATATTTCAAAAAAACAACTTGTATGTATATATGGTGTGTAAATGTCCAGTTGGTGTCAGTCTATTTCATCTGTGTCTCTACAGGTCACATAGCACATTGTTCACCATGCAGAATATCGTCCGCCTTATCCTTGCATGCACCAGCCATCAACCAGACTGTTAAGCTTGCAGTCCCTGAATGTGCCATTTCCACATCATAGTGGTAAAACATACGGAGGCCGCTTTTTGGACTTGATTGCAGTTCATAGATCAGGTTATACAATGTATTTATGACTAGTAAATAAGAATATCGGCGCCTAGAATGTATAGCTACTTGAGTCTACTCCTTGGGATCACTTGCTTATACGGAGTTTTCTCTCTTTCTACACAACTATTTAAAACTCAGAAGGTAAATGTCAGCATTGAAAACAAAAATCAGCTTGGAGGGTGGCAGGATAGGCCATCTTACTATGTCCATCAGTCATGTTTCAATGATGTTTGCATTAGCAAGAGTTTGAGATGATGTGTTGGTTGTTCAGCTGAGTAGTTAATAGATAGAATGAGATACAAATTACATTCCAGAGAAAACTGGGAAAGAAAAAACTGGTGGGTTGAAACAAACTGACTATAGTCAGTTGCTACAGGATTAGCCCACTGGCTCCTTTTATAAATGTTCTGTATAAACAGGGAGATGTTTTGAAATCATCATCTCTTGGTATCGACCATACACTGCAGATGTGGAAGAGTTGGAAAAATAACCTTAAAAGCCATTTTTGGGAAATGTTGTCATTTTTAATGTATGTATTAGAACAAAATGTTTATTTGATTTTTCCCCTTTTCAAAAAAATGTTTGGAGAAGAAGACATCTGCTGTCTCACATTTAGCATTCCTCAAACTACAATCTGTAGACAATCAGACATTCAACAAGGAAACAATGAGAACTCTTGTAAGTATTTTGTAGTTGGTCTTAGAATATCACTAGATCACTTTTTTAAACAATATTGAAAAGTAGATATCGTAATGATTGTATTGTGCTTTATTTTGTTTCATGGTACAAGAATCTATATGTAAACCTTATGTGGTTTAATGAAGCTCAGCTTAAACTGTGGGCTTTTGAATTAAACTTCTTAAAACTATGCGTGCCAGCATTTATGTATTAACTCTGCCCTAAACTGGATATTACTGGTATATTTCATCGACCAAGTATATTTGCGTTTAACGAAAATAATTCAGTGAATCAAGTGATACAGCATAAAACTGAGTACTTTCTACAGAACATAAAACCCACCATGACACATCCATAAAAATAAAACAGGTTTTATGACCTGCTTTATTTTTAAGTAAAATAATAAAATATGGTAACTGATATCCAAACCCTTTTACATTTAGTGCTACAAATAGGATACAAAATAAAACAGAAAAAAAGAGAAACATAAAAATGAAAACCTTTTCATTGGGCTTCAGGTTCTGATACAAATTATTACAGTAGAACAGGTCCTTCAAATGAACACACTTGGATTTTTATATAAAAGAAAGTTTACTCAAACATGACATATGTGAAACTATAAAGTCCTCCAGGTGCTCTATAGATTTGTCCTGATTTCTCTGTCTCTTGCGATTAATGGAGTCTGCAATCGTTGACAAGTTAACTTTGTCATGTGCAAGTGTTTAAATATGCCTTCCCGATTGGCCAATATGCCTGTGACATTCATAAGGACTTTAGAGGTGTGGCTTCAGAGTCAACATTGGCTCCACTGACTCTCATTCAGTGAGAACCACAATTCCATGAAGATTCTTTGACAACAAAACACAAAAGGTCCAACCCTACCAACCTCAGACTTTGGAAATCCACACATATTATTGTGCAAAGTAAACCAGCTGTATTACAGACAAAAAAAAGCATAGAAATATGACAGAAATATGCCAAATTCCAAGCAAAAGAAGGAGATTTCCTCAGATGTGTCTGTCAAAGCTTGCCAAAGCTTCTGTCCATCAAGTGAATAACAGAAAATGCATCCGTTTTCTCCACTGTGGACAAAGAGTAGTATGTTTACTGCCTAGTCCACCTTCACCACGCTGTATATTTTATGAACAAACCAGAAACAAGCGAAGAAGCCAATGGTGCCTAAGAAGAGAGGGAGAGAGAGACAGGAATAATTGTGTGAAGAAAAAAAACAAGCACTAGATCATGTTTGTTTCATAGGATTAATAGCAAGTGCTCTTGTAAACACTCTCAGAAACCATTGAGAAGGTCTACACATAAGAGGCAGTAAGTGGCATTGCAGCTACTTTAAGGAGGCAGGTTGAAAGGTTTCATCTTTCATTAAGCTACATTTTTTATGAGCCTGCTCTACACCTCAACATGAGCATAGTGGCTGCTTATAACCTTTAGCCAACACTATTCCTGTTCTAACCTCCCTGCTCTGCCATGAAAATAAAATGTATACGTAGGAGGGGGTCATTTTTATAATAGTACATCAGGTTACAAATGGGTCCAAAATTGTTTGGCCAGTTGGTTAACCTTGGTTATTTTCAGCCAATAATCCACAAATTCATTCAGTTGATGGAATTGCTCATTTCCTGACACATAACAGTTTCTCTTTAACACATTCTACAAACCAGCACAGGGTGAAAATGTGATCACAGTCAGAGCAGCAGGGACAAGCTGCAAAACACAATACACATACAGGCACTCAGGGATGTGTTTATCACAGGCAGTTAACACTCTCCTGTCCTCTCCTGTCTTTACATCTCAAGTACTGCCAGTGCAAGGAAGTTGCCATAACAGCTGTAGCCAGGGCTTCTGAAGCATTCATGAGAATCCATGGCAACATAGAAATGGGGAGGCTGTTATGCCTTGTGTGAACGGCAGCCGTGATTAGAAGGACTGCTCTGTAATAGGCAGTAGCTTTGGTAATGATCCAGAATACTTCTGGCTTCTGTTATCTGCAGAGATTGCTGGCATTACCCTAAGACTGTTAGAATATTTGCACTTCACCACTGTTTTCTTTGCCATTATAGCAAGACTCCTTTCTGCTCTTGTCTCTTCGGAGAAGTCAGGCAAACTGGGGAATATTTGATTAAGATCAGCATGTGGGGTGCCTTCTCTTTGCTACAATACTGAAGTATGGGATAGAAAGTGCGCTCAATTACGCTCAACCTTACTTTTCTACTGAAGAAACATAAAAAAATGAAAAAAATGTGACGCCATGAAAATGGCCACAGAATTAAGAGGCTGGTTGTTCTTTTTCCTCAACCACCTGTTTACAACTGTTTGTGTTCAGGTTTTAGACTGATGAAGATCTACACCCTGTAACAGGAATGGAGCAGTAATAAAGGGTTTAATCAAGGAACAGAACAAACTTGTAAGAGTAAACAAACATTAATAGGATGCTGCATGACGCAAACAGCAACAGGATACAAATCCTTCACGTCATGAAACGGTTACTTATGTAGTACAACTATGTACCACACGGACGTTCCTCCAACACTGTCAGAGACAGAGCAAACAGAGAGAGAACACACCCTGCTCTTGCCACATTCTGTCTACGTTACAGCTTTGCAACAATACTCCTACTACATATAAAGCAGTGGCTAACCCACTTTGACTGACATAGTGATCAAAGAGCACTTTGATGTTAGAATGTTCAACAATGGCACGTTTACACCTGGTCATTCTGTGGGTCTTGAGCAATAAGATAACATGGTTTCCGGGCAGAACATTGCTTATCACATTGCCCCCAACAGCTTGACTACTTCTCTTAGTTCCCCAGGAATGCAATGCATCAGACCAGGCCACTTTCTTTCACCGCTTCAGGGTCAAATTCTGATTCTCATTGTTGGTGCTTTCAGAAGATCAGGGCTCTGCAGGCTGTGATGCCCATGTACTGACACCTTTCTATCATAATCAGAAATACCTTTCTTATATAACTTTAATCTTCTATATCTGCCCAATGTCCACATCACCTGTCAGTGGATTTAATGTTGTAGCTGATCTGTGTAGTTTTTAGAGTTTAACCAACTGGAGATGCTTTTGTCTATTAAGTATAAACGTGTGTGGTTAAAATCTTATCAGGTTCAATCCATATATTAGTTACATGAAACAATCAGATGTACAATGAGTCAATAAGTCACATAGTCCCATTAAATATATAATTATATATTTATAATAATTATAATATATAATTATAAGCACAAGGTTTTCAAGGGAGAAATATTTCCTAAAAATGCCAGACGTTGGTATGGTTTCCACTCACCTGTGAAGAGGAAGAATATAAGTACCATAATCGTGGTGTAGCCAAAGTATAGGATTGTGCTAGCAGCTCCTTGGATTTGGAGTTTGGAAAAAAAGTAATGTACAGCGTAGACAAACAGATAAACTGCAGTGAATCCACTGGTAAGAAACGATCGCCACCACCAGTGATAATCCTGTAAAATGGAAAACGGAAAACAAGTGATAAGAAAATGCATATATGCAAATAAAATATATTTCAGTGGGTGGTTCTTTAGAACAGTGTCTCTCAAACCGGTCCTCAGTGACAGCCAGAGGGTTCACAGTTTAGGCCCAACCCAATTTGCCCCAACCCAAGCAAATATGTGGACCATTTAGGTCCACATATTTGTGGAAGAACCACAAAATGGTTCAAAATGGTGTAAGAACCACTAAATTAGGAAACAATTTTTTAAAAACAGTATAAAGATTTTTGGAAGAACCTTTCCAAGTGTGCATATGCAACAGTTTACAGACTATAGTTGTACAGAATATGAGTTGTCTCATGCTGTATTAAGGAAACACAAGTTCTTAATATTACTGTGTATTATTCTTACTTCGGCACACAAATGAAAGTAGCAGAGTAGAACAGTTGCTTCAGAGCAGGTGATGAGCAGGATGATGAACACCAAGAACAGGAACCCAAACATATAATACATCTGATGAGACCTACAAATAGACATGGAGACTTTAGAAATGTCTTTAAACTGCAGGGTCCAGTTTTGTAAGTATAACTGAGAAACTGTCATATAAACGATGTGAAAGTGCAGCACTTACCAGATGCTGTTAAGAATGAAGAAGAGCTGAATGAAGATACAGCCGAAAGGCAAGATGCCACCCATGATGATGCCTGGCACTGGTTTGGTGAAGAAAGACTGCTCAGGAATCTGCCGTGGAATCTGATTTGTTCGCACTGGGTGCTCAATCACCTGCAACAAGCGTTTGAAATTAGGATGATTGGGCCAACAGAACAGACAAAACACATGCACAAACATGGAAGAGGACTTTAAAGCGATTATAGAAATATTTTCCCCTAATGACTACTTAATAAGGCTACTCCTAGAATCCAGAACTAGCTAACATATGCACTTTACAAGATGTAATGATTCAGAGGCATTCAGTGATGCCTGGTTTGAGATGACTGATGAAGGGCTTTGCACATGACTTTATGCTCAGGAATGATTCTTTATGTTCAGGAAAAGAGAACAACCCACGTCATAAGTGAAATAAGTGGTACTGAATCTAGGGCACCAACTCACCGATTTCTTGAAACCAAAATATGCACCCAAAAAGGTAAGTGGCACAGAGATACCAAACCACAGGCCCAGGATTGCTACCAGCGTACCAAACGGGATAGCAGCAGATGACCCCTCCACCCAGAGGATCAGGTTCATTAAAAAGAAGTCTACAAACACAATGCTGTCAAAATACAAAAAATGGTTTTATGACAAAGTAATGTAATTATTACAACAAAACATAGACTTCATTGATTGTCACTTATATGAAAAGGTTAACATACCCAGGACACAAAAGTGCAGTCAAAAACACATTGGTTTTCCATTTTTCACCACCAAAACCTGTGGATGTAGTAGAGAATTATAAGCAAACTATGCAGTATGACCATAATATTAACCTAGTTATATTTTACTTGGTCACTATTATTAATTATCTTCTTCCCAACTGTTCCGGTCATAACAGTGGTATTAGCATAAAATTAAGTGAAAATGCAAATTCATTCTTATAAACAAAAACAAAAATGTTTAATAAAAAACACTGAATAAAAAATGGTCAAGATGAATTAGTAAAGAGCTCCTTTGGCCTGTGACTTTCATTCTTTAATAGCAACATTAGCATCCTTCCTTTAAATATCCTTACTCTTATAAAGTCTGGCTGACACATAGCCAGCAGGCGTGCCAAGCAGGACCCACAGCACTACTGCACATGTCATAAGGGCTCCTCTGTTCGCTGGAGAGAGAAATCCCAGGCAAGCCAGGACTAAAAAGAAGAGTTATAGAATATTTACTACATGTGAACTAGAGGAATGAGCTCAGAAAGCTCATATTACAGAAGCAAGACATTCATCTTTAATGTAGACTCTACAATATGTGTAACTGTGAGTTCTTCTTACACAGTGTAATGAAGGTCATGATAAAGATCTGTGTGCCCTGGCCAAGAAATACAGAGAGCAGCATGCCCTTCCGGGGTGGCCTGAATACATCACCATGTACCTGCTTCCAGCCAGACTCCTCCTGGGCATCCTCCTGTAGGTGACATCATAATGTACATCCAATCACACCCATTTTGACCATTCTTTATCAGCAAATATAAGTAGTTGCCACAAATGAGGGTAATGCTAATTAGTGGTTGAGTCTGTTTACTTGACCTATTGCTTTAATTCTCAATTTATATTAAAAAAAATATTGTTCAGGAACTTTAGGGACTGCCAAGTCTGACCAGAGTTCCCACTAGTAAAGCAAATGCTAGATGAAACCCCTGAGATCTGATAAAATATGGTGTAGAGAATAATCATTTGTGGTATACCGAGGTGAACTTCAAAAAATATACATTTGCAGCAGAATCAGCCTTTTCACCATGATTGCTGTGAGCTAAGAACGATCAATACACCATGTTTTACCATAAAGAAAAAACTCCCAGAAACAAGGTATTTACAATCACCAGTAATCACCAATGAGATCAGCAAACAGAATAGCCTGGGAATAGGCTTACATATGCAATGCTTGTCTGTAGATGGATCTTAACCAAGTCTACCTGTGAATTGCACAGATGAAATATCACTCTCATGGTTTAAGACAAAGATAATATTGACAAAGCAAAGAAAATATAATATGCCTCTTTTTCTTTAAAACATTTGCATTGTGCAGAGAATGTTTAGATAGGCAGAGACCCTGATCACTTAGCATAAATTAAGTGTAAATCATACATCTGTTTAGTAAATTACACATCTGCTGGGGTTTACATAATTTTTTTTCATACTCTAATGAGTACCTATAATAATGAACTGGTATGCAACCAAATTCAAAATTTGTCACCTAACCATGGGCGCTGGAACCAATACAACTAGGGATGCACCGAATTTCTTTTGTCGAAACCTAAAATGAGGAAACACTTTGCCGAAAAACAAAACCTTCAAAGAAATCATTATACCAATTTTTTTCTAATACTGCCATTATGGCTGGGACTGTGTGTACTTGCAACTGCATAAATTAAAATTCATGGTTCAAAGAATAAATCTGTTACAAAACTGTGAAAATATTTATTTAGTATTCAGACAATGCACAATATAATAAAATATTATACAATTAAATATCTTTATTCATAAAACAAATGAATTCGAGTACATTTTAATATTCTGAATGAAGTGCATTCAGAACAAGTGCTTTAAAAACTGTTGAAAGATGGAACAACATTCTATGTAGGCCTATAACAAAATAGTGTATTAAAACAGACTGGCACAGCCCATATGTTAACTGTAATCACTCAAAAACTTGAGTGTGCTCGAAGGGTCTTGCCTTTTCTGTGCTCAACCGGGCATGTTTAATTTTATATGATATATCGAAATGCACCCACACTCTACACCCACACTCTAATCCAATCCGGCGTGTGCAGGTTGTGGTTGTTGACTGCGTCATCACTGTTTCGGTCGTGTTAAAAACAAATTTCCATTTTTGGTTTTGGCCAAAAAAATTCAGTGTCCGAGTATTGGGTGCATCCCTAATTACAGGGGGCGGTGGGACATGGCACGCAGTAACAGAAGTGCTGAGATCAGACCTGATTAAAATGTCATTATTATTTTTCTTTTTAAGGTTTTCCTTTCCTGAGTGGTGGTACTTAGAGATCCAGTATGAAGTTACTCAAATTAAGTACACATTTGTACAGTGAAGACTGAAAACTGGTGAGCATTTGTCGTACCACATACGCCAATTCTTGCTTGTGTACCGCATATGACAATCCCTGACTATATGGTTATCAAGCCATTTAGCATTCCATGATCAAAGTTAAAGTTAACAGCCAAACACTTTCTCACAAAAGTGAATACAGAGCTAAAACAATTACAAAAAAGCCACAGCCAAAGACCATGCTTGAATTAAACTTACTGAAGTGATTAAGGTATGCTATACAATAATCAGGGGCAACATTTTTTTATCCCAAGGCACAATCGAGAATCGGCCGATTCATTTAAATTATTTCAGCTGATGACATGCAACGCTACACTGATGCCATATTCAACCATCCAAAAGGAAACAATTTAAGATTGCGTTATTTATGCAAAGCACCAACAGCCACCCTGGTACTTTTATCTGTGGTCATCTGGACAGTCTAACTAGTAAAATAAACTACTAAAACAAAATGAGATTTTCCAATAAACTTCTGAGCTTTTTACCTTTGGTCGTAAAATACAATTAAAGTAACCCCCACCCACAAATGAATTTTTATGGTCATTACCATCCATAAAAATTCATGATCTACCTCGTAGTGGCTCTACAAAATGCTAACTGCTTAAGATAAATTTGATTAAATTAGTAAAGTGAATAAAGCAGACTGTACCTGGTCCACTTGATTGTACCTTGTGATGTCCTTGTGTAATGTTCTCAGCATGATCATAGCCACCATGCCAGAGAGGAAAAGCACGATGACCAGAGAGTTCATGATGCTTGACAGAACACAATGAGAAAAGCAGTTAATATGGACTCTAAAAGAGAGAAAGAGAGAGAGAGAGAAAGAGAGAGACAGATAGACTTTCCTCACCTAAACCACTGGATATTTGTATGAGGCATAGAAACCAAAATGTAATCCCATCTTGATGCCCACTTGATTATATCTGTAGACTGAGAAAATAAAGAACTTTATAATTTCCCAGATCCTCACAACACAAACATCAGCCTTAGATTGCTAAAGCTGTGTACTAATATTTTTGAAGACTGTATCAGTAAACTTGCCTCAAACTTGACTGAATAAGAGTAGGTCAAGTTCAGATTACTAGTAAATTGCACCGGAATCTCCATGGGTGGGCCTCCACATGTCTGATCGTTTCCCTCACTGTGTTTAATACTAAAAAAAATACATAACAAATCTTTAAACACAAACTTCCAGAACAGAATAATGTTTGGAAGGTGGTGAAATTTCTCTTACAATTTCAGATATAAACATAATGTTATTCTTCATACGAAAAAAAAAACCCAACCCAGCAGGCTGTTGTTTTTAAAAAAACAAAAACAAAAACACAACAACATCATCTAGCATGTGTGAGAAACTCTATTTAAAAGGACTTGTGCTAACCTCTTGGGCTCCAGTCTAGCGCTAACCAGCCGAGCACCTCTCCAGTTCTCGTGTTCTCCACTGTGGTACGTGATGGTGATGTCCACGTGGTTAAAGACGTAGAATGTGTTTTTTTTGTTGAACTCAGACTTTTTTTTTTAACAAAAATGAGACAGCACCATTAACAAGGAAATTCAAAGAACATCTTGCCCAATCAGAGCCACTCTACACAACAGAGGATCTCTCTTAAAGTACAATTTACACCTTCAGTCTCCTCTTACTCTTCCTTAAGCATAACCTTCCCTTCTTGGTAATTTCACAAGCCCTAGTTAAAGCGTAATACAAAGGCCTACTCACATTTATGACACAGGCATCTTTAGGTCGTCCATCAGTGGTTATTAAGCAACCAATGGGAAAGCCAGGGTTGCAGTATTTCTGGTTATCTTCCACATCGTAGCACCACGTTACAGGCATATTGTCAACAATCCTGCAAAAAATGAGCAACTGGATTACATAACACTCAATAAACATTTCTGTCACACAATACAAATGTATGCAAGAGATAGATACTGCCAATCTTTACCAAACTGCCCAGACATCATTTTTGTAAGGGGAAAAAACAACTTGCCATTAGGAACTCACCAGTGATGCTGGTAATTTAGCTGCATGCCTCTCTTAAGAAAGTCCAAACTGACTTTATCTTCCTCCTTAGTCGTGTCATATGATTTGGTGCACACTTTATGGCAGGGTTCGTATTGCCTAAATTTGAACTGATAAAAAAAAATTACATTAGAATGGTATAAATGCTATAAAAGATCTTTTACAGCTAAATGATGCAAAATGGTATAAATCATACAGCTGAACACAATGAAATTAAACAACTGATGCTTTTTTGTGGTAAATTAGTTTAATGGATGTTCATATTTAAACCATTATTGACAGTGCTTGTTTTGATTGTGTGTAGGATGGGAAGACAACATGAGAAACTCCCAACGGAAGAGCCTGTTCATCTGTTTTGTAAGTTTCAGCTCATAAAAGTAGGGACACAAACACAAAATTCTGTAAACAGCACTTTTCAAACCAAACTGATGTCGGCGACTACAAGGATATTAAATATCAAAAACGAAAGGGTGTGAAAACCCAGTTAATTCCTGATTAACTAACCCCTAACTGAATATTATAACATTTTAATTAAGAAATTTGACCCCTTATAGTCATGCTTGAACACAACACAGCACAAAGACAGAACAGTGAACAGTTTCTTTCTCTGCATTTAACCCTTTTACCAAGTGAAGCAGTGGCTGCCACCAAGACGATGTCTGGGGAGCAGTGTGTGGGGACGCTTAGCATGCATAGTTAGGTACCTCAGTGGTGTCACTAGCAGTCCTGGGATTCGAACCCACAACCTTCTGATCGCAGGGGTAACTCCCAAACCACTAGGTCACCAGCTGCCCCCAAAAAGGCAAACCAAAAAACATGCACAACAGTAAATATAGAAAAACGCAAACAAAAACTTCATTTTCACAGTGTAATCAGTTGTCAAGCCTGAAAAGGTTCTACCTTGTAAGGTGAAGTCTCAATTCTCTCCCCAAATAAGACCTGGCCAAGGTTCTCCGATGGCCTTTTCTCTTCTGCATCTTTGCAAAAATCAAACCTAAAGTAATGGAAATGTTTACTCATTAGAATCATGAAACATGAAAGTTGGTGTGAAGCAAAAGCTCTGGCAGACTTACACGTCATATTCATAGGGCAGGACGGACTCCACAGAGTCCAGTCTATTGACAAACAGCTGAATCTCATCCTGTTGAGGAGGCAGAAACAGAGCACCAATGTCAGGTTGGTCATTTCTAGAAAGACATGGATGAGCAATGGGGAAATTTCTCTCTGCCAAACTGTGAGTCTCGATGGTGGAAAGCAACCGTCTAGCTCCCTGGCCCCTTAAACCATGATGGTTTCGTTCTTGTAAGTTTTTCATGACAGATATCAATCCTGCATCTTCTAGGAATGCCAATATGTGGACAGCCTTGTCTTTTCTTAAGTGCTTTAATGTTTGCCTGCTTTAAAACTGAATAACATCTCCAGCAGGCTAGCAAGCTAATACAGCTAACTACGCTGTTAGCAAAAAGCATCAGGGTGTCTGGAAGAAAACAGCCATCCAACCAGGCGAAGCTTCAGTCCGACAAACTGACCAGGAGACATAAAGGACGAAAAGGGAATTAAAACTCACCTGACAGTCACTGCTCTTCTTGTCCCCATCGCAAAAACTAACAGGAGCTAAACCCGGAAGGTAGAAGCCGGAAACCGGGATGATTACAGTAAAACTAAATAAGCATCTGAAGTATATATCCAGTTTCTTCATGCTGGACTAAGCTGAGAATTTATTCGGCTTCGGGTTCGCCTGAAAGTCTCTTCTTAAACTATAGCGAGTTGCTGCACTGAAGAGTCTTATCCAGAGTCATGCAGAGTTTCAGAAGAACATCCTGAAGACCGCCTCCTCCTGAATGTCTCCTCCTCCTCCTTCCGCTCTGACCCAAAACTCTGATACCGGACCGTCATCACACCATGACATGTGATATTATAAAGTCTATTTAACTGATATATGAACATAACCAGAATATATATGAAGTATTATAAAGGTAATATTGTTCTCACACTGTCCTGAAACTTGAATCTTTGGATAAAACCGTCTGTCCAGTGAATAGAATATTATAATGTGATGTGGATGTAATGTCGTATGATAAACGTATATAAACACACACACACACACACACACACACACACACACACACACACACACACACACACACACACAC
>JBBJLR010117776.1:0-13064 GCA_037577145.1 Brachypetersius gabonensis | reverse complement strand
GGTTCAGTCTTTTTTCCTCCCCTTGTCCTTCCTTTTTCCCCCCCCCCCCCCCCCCCCCCTCACCTGGTCCAGGTTAGAGAAGGCCTGTCCCAGATCTTCTCCGTTGCGGTAGAACGTTAATGTTCCTGCAGTTCTGTCCAACAGCACCCCGATGACTGTGTTTCTGTCGTAGAACGGTTCCGTGTACTTCCGACTACGACTTTTGTGCCAGAGAAAGCCTTTATAGGACAAACCCCAGCTTTCAGCATCCACACCTGTGAACGTTCACACAAACACAGTCACTTCAGAGACAGTCACGGACATGGACCAACAGAGTAAATACAGAACTGTCCTGTAATTTAAACTTCAGAAGGTTCTGAGCTTTATGGTGTGTTTTTATCTTTACTGATGTCACAGTGTCAGGAAACATGTCTGAAATGATTTAACGCAGCACTGGTTAGAGAAACTGCTGTAATCAGAGTTTTAGGGGGGAGTTGCTTTAGGGGCTGCTGGTGGTCTAGTGATTAGGGTGTTGCCCCGGCAATCAGAAGGTTGTGGGTTTGAATCCCAACTGCTAGTGTCATCCCAGAGGTACTTGGCTCCAGCCCAGTGGTTAGGCTCCAGTGACCCTGGCTGAGGATGAGCATTTTCATTACTGCTATCATGGTGCTTTTCCACTGGCACAGTGAACTGCTTGGTTCTCCATCAGAAATAAAGCAACCTGAACCAGAGCTGCTGGAGGCGGGGCTGAAATCGGACCGCAGACTGCATCACTGCTTTCAAAAACAACAACAGAGACACAAACTAACAGCTGGGAAATGATGAAGCTCCAGCTCGACTGTCTGTCTGGGCTGAAGATAAATACATGATACAACTTCAGTACCGTCAGAGTACAGTTTAGAACCTGTTACAACTTCAGTACCTTCACAGAGGCCTTTCTGGACCAGAACTGAGCAAAGCAGTCAGATACAGAGTGAAGGTGTCTTTGTATTACTGACCGATCAGGTTGATGAACTGTTCTGCATGCAGACGCGCGTTCAGGGTTCCCACTCCCACCATCACAGAGGCGCCGTACGGGGCCCAAGAAACTCCACCTCCCAGTAATGTTCACCAGAGGAGAAACCTGTAAAAACACACACACACACACACATGCAAACAGGTACACACACTGCTGAAATGATTTGTAGCTAAAATGGTAATAAAAAACAATGAGTCTCAGTATTGAGTAATCAGTATCTGATCTCAGTAAATATAACCGACTGTTGTAAAACAGTCTAGAGCCAGTGTTTTTTACCCTCAGAGTGTATCAGTAAACTGAAAGATCTTTGAGGTGCAGTGTCTGTAGGCATGATACTTTGCTCTAGGTGACCTCTGTGGTGCCACTGGCAGTCCTGGGATTCAACCCCCCGACCTTCTGATCACGGGACCCTCTGCCCTGCAGCTGCTGCTGAATGGTGTTGAGGAATGAACAGAAAAGCTGCAGAATCAGATCAGAACTCACCTCTTGTCCCTCGCACTGCTGCAGTGCCACCACTCTCCAGCAGGGGGCCCACATGGAAATACACCGCCTGGCAGCACGGAGACAGACGGGCGTCGGGAGATTTCCCCTCACCGTCCCACAACCAGGACCCCCAGACCTGTCCCCTCAGGACCTCCATCACTCTCTACACACACAGTTAGTACACAATCAGTCTTATGCAGATTTTTTCTGAGAACCAAACTGATAATTACACATGAAAATCCCTTTTTCATGGCAATATGTTTGTTTTACACATTTAATTCTACATTATTAAGAAAAATAAATTTGGCTACATTTCCATATAAAATATAGAAACACAGAGAATGTCTTGGGATGGCGGGTGGTTTGAAAGTAGACAATCCGAGAAAGTTATTTATTTCTCCTTGCTGCAGATATGCAGCTGCAGTCCAGAATTTCCCTGTGGAGCGTCTCGAGTGTTTCTCGTTTTGTTCTTTTTATAGCCTGTGTTTTTATTACTGTAAATTAAATGAAAAGTGGCTGTTGAGCACTGCTTTAACCGGCGGGTCTCTAGAGTGCGGCGACTCCTGAACCCTGAAAAAAATGCACCGGAAAACAGGAAATTATTGAACTGAAGAAATTATTGGTGATTACTCGTACATTTTACTGTATATTTATCACGAAAAATTTACATTAAATGGGTTCAATGTGTAAAATGAGTTAAATGTGTAAAATGTGGTGTGTTCAATCAGATCAGTCCGGGGAGCCGCAGTCAAGTTCTAGTACTGCTGCATATAAACTAATTAGAATAACTTTTACAATAAATATTTCTACTAATTTAATTGAGTCTAATAATTTTGGCACTAAAAGCGCCTCGACTCAACACGGCTTTATTACCAGCAGGGTAATAATACTTATTACCCTCTCCCATCGCGGCTAGAGCAGCCAACCTGTCTTCTGCTCTGATCCTCTTTGATCTCTCCGCTGCTTTCGACACCGTCAACCACCAGATCCTCCTCACCACTCTCTCCGACCTCGGTATCTTATGTCTTGAACATCAGACCTCACCTAAAAGTAACATTTCCCCAGAAAAAGCCATGCTGGCTGTGGGGTCCTGTAGCTCAGTGGTAAGAGCACTGCCTACACCCCTGGGAGGTTGTAGGTTCTAATCGATGTATTTAGCTTTATGTCTTGTACATTAAACCTCATCTGAAAGTCAAATTTCCCCAAAAAAAGCCAAACCCTCTGTGAGAGACAGTGGCTCAGTAGTAAGAATGCGGCCTCTGAGAGCAGGAGGTCGCAGGATCGAATCGGATTCTTTAGCTTTATGTCTCAGAAGTCATCTGAAAGTCAAATTTCCAAAAAAAAAGCCACATTATATGTGAGGCCCAGTGGCTCAGTGGCAAGCGCACTGTCTCAGAAAGCAGGAGGTTGCAGGTTTGAATCAGAGCTTTATGTCTTGAACATCATTATGTCTGAAAGTCAAATCTCCAAAAGAAGGCCGGAGAGCTGTGGGATCCTGTGGCTCAGTGTTAAGAGCAATGCCTCCAAGATTCTGAGGTCATGGGTTCGAGTCCTAGGCAGTGGTCTCCACAAACACCAATACCTGCGAAGCGGGTAGGGACTGATGCTTTTGTCCCCGGGCTCCTGAGCGATGAAACGCTGTGGTTATAGAGCCTGAAACCAGAGACACCAGGGGGTTTTACTGGGCAGAAAATGGCCTTTAGACAGTAAGAACGAAAGAACTGTTTGGGTTCGAGTGTTAGGTTTAACTCTCTTAAAAGTTCCTTCCTATCAACAGCTTTATATGTTTGTTTGGCAAGATTTGAACCAAGACCCTCCTGTATCAGAGGCGAAGACTTTACCACAACACCACCAAGTACCTCACATGCACCAGGCTTTTTTTCTTTGGGGAGGGTGGGGTCTTGAAGATTGGAAGCTCAGTTGAAGATACCAAGATAAGTTCTTATCAGAGATGGAACAAGCCCAGTTTGGGTAAAACCATGCTGTTCTGAGATGTTTCTTAAGTAATCCTGGTCTAAACCAGAGTAAGAAGAACAATATCAGCAGTATGAGACTCAGAATCTTAACCAGAAGAATCTGTGTTGATTCTGGAGGAACTTGCTGATGGACTGTTGAACCGTCTGCAGTTATCAGGTTTATAAGAGCTGCTTCTGTGCAGTTTGCTGCTCTGCCTGGTCCTTCAGCTTCCTGTTGACAGAACTTGGATGGACTTTCTGAGCTCTGGAGAAGATCAATGGTGGATGAGGTGAAGATTATAGTGACTATAATGTTTTCTGCAGCAGCTTGGTTTCAGCTGGTGGATCATCAGTGAGGTTCTGACAGTCCCAGCTTATTGGAAACCTGTTTCTCTGAGAGCAGCATGTGTTTGAAACAAAAGTGATGTTGATTTCCACAAGATCCCCCTGAGTCGCTCCAATAATGTGGGTCTTTTCTCTCCAATCCTACTCCTTTTAGCTCCTTCCCTTCTTCTCCAAACCCACTTCAGCACAGTCAGGGCTCGATAACCAGCTGATTAGTTGGATCTGGTGTGTTGGAAGCAGTGAAAATGCTCAGATGTGCCTCAGGAACTGGAAACTCTGAATGTTGGTATGTGTAAAACCGTGCTCCATGGAGAAACATTTCATCAAACTATGTACGTGTTCAGACCTGCTGAAGATAAAGGAACCCTGAACTGTTTAGATCAATCTTGAGAGATCAGAGTTCCTGTGGAGCACCTGATGCTCCTGTTCCAGCTCATTATATTCTTTTGAAGACCTCGATTGGCTGGAGCAGATTAATCTGTGTGCTAGAAGGTGGATCTCCAGGAGGAGGGCTGATAACCACCTGGTGTTCCAGCAGAACTGCTACCAACACAGAACCAGTTCACGATCTACTGAGAGGAAACAGGTTTAATAGAAGTGTTTTCAAGTCCTGCAGAGTGTCTTCACTGCTCCAGTGCATCTTAAAGAAGGGAAAGCACTTAAATAAACTTACTTCGACTTCTTTGTAGGCCACGACTACTTCTGTCCAAACTCTTCTGACACAATAAGGACAGAAGAAGACTGTGTCCCGCTGTATCACTCAGGCTGCACTGCAGTGTCTATTCACAGGCGTGATCCCACTACTGATCAGCTCAGGGGCTTTGACCTGCTCCGTTTCCGACCTGGGCCGGTGCACCCCTCCTTAGGCGACCTGGTGGTCCCGAGCTCCCTCAGGAGCACCATATCGATACCGAACTTAGTGCAGACACCCGATCAGCATAGTCCACTGCAGCCCAGAACCCCTGAGCTCAAACGGTCCGCCAGCCTCAGCCTCCCAGTAGCTTGGATTACAGGTGCGTGCCACCACTCCCGGCAGAAAAATCTGTTTTAATTACAGCTTTGACTATGGTTTTAATATTTCTACAATTATTTAATTGTGCATTCATGCAGGTTTATTTCAAAATCCTTTTATTTAGAAAGTTCTCGTGGGTGTGCAGCACGCAGCTCTACATCTCAACTGGTTTTTGCAGGTGGTAGGTATCCCATTACTTTTGTCTTTATTGCATGCACAGAAGTATTGGGATGCCTGACCACTGCACAGACAGGGACTTTAACCACAAGTTATTACAATATACTTTGCTGAGGCGTACTTGTTTTTCACCAAGTAGGTTAAATCGCATATTCCCAAATGTCCTGATATGTTGTACCTTTTTTCCCTGAGAGTGTGTGAGGATGCAGCAGTTTTAGAAGAGTGTAATAGAATGTGTGGGTCTCGTGGTCGGAAGGGAAGTTCCTTTGCAAGCCAGACTGTGTCTCCTGGGTATAAACCCTCAAGACTTCTCTGTGACTCAGAAGCAGTCGCTGCTTATTGACTCTGGACTTTTACAAACCAGAACCTGCTACTCGAATGTGGACAAGGGAATTGATGACCTGTTTAGTCCTGGAGAGACTAACGTACACTGTAAAAAAAAAAGAGATGAGAACTCTGCTCACTTATGGAACCCTCATTGTGAAGTTCTGTATTGATTGCACTGCTGAGATTTTGTTTTATTCATTTGTATTTATTTTTGATGCATTAAATTGTCTTGTATTTTCATCATTTTTTTTTATTTTGCTAGACAGGGGAGGATGTGCATATCATTAAGAAAAATTGCCTCTGTGTCTGTTTAGTCATGGTATTTACATTTACGGCATTTATCAGACGTTTTAATCCAAAGCGACTTCCACCCCCACCTACAGGGGGCAGTCTCCCTGGTGCAGCTTGGGGTTAAGGGTCTTGCTCAGGAACCCAGTGGTGGAGCTGAAGGATTTGAACCCATAACCTCTTGGTCCAGAGACAACACCACCCTTAAACAGCTTCATGTGGGACCAATACGATCAATTATCTGTATATTAAGAAAAGTCAACACCAGCCATTTAAGTTGAGATTTGAACAGTGTAGTCTGGAATGGAGAACTGTTCTCTGCAGGGTTGAGAGGAAGCAGAGGATTTCATGCTTTTAAATGAAATGGTTTGGAATGTGCTGCCTGTTTTAGGGTCTTTTTGAGAAAGTTTTGTCCTAAACAGCCTATTCATATGCAAAATAGCCCAAAAATGATTTTTTAAAACCACTTTTTAAAATCATTGTTACATTTAAAGGGTTTAGTCACTGGTTATTAGAAGGTAAATACTGTAGTTAAAACTGTGCTGTGAGTCCTGGTTCCCATCATCAGCACTGGTTTCTGTACATTTCTCCTCAGCACTCCACTCGCCTTTCACTTGTTTACCTCAACAGTCTGTTAAGAACTGCTGCTTTTAACCAGACTTATCTGTATGTACACACATCTGTATGTCTGGACAGAAGTATTGGGACGCCTGACCGTTTCACCAACAAGGACAGTTCTTCCCAAACGGGGTCCACAGAGTTGGAAACATGAGGCTGTCCAAAATGTCTTGGTCTGCTGTTTATATATAAGGAAACATGCTGTACGTTTTTAGGCTACTTACAGATCTTCTTTCACTCTGTCCCAGCTGGAGTGGGGCATTTCAGCTCCTGTCAGTCCGGTTTGGTGAGAGAGTTTGATGGTACACAACCCAAAGCAGAGTTTTAGTGGAGTTGCTCAATTTTGGTCTGAAAACAAAAACAGCGATGACGCCACTCACACGCTGCCTTCCTAATATAGGCAGGCGGAAGTGAAGGACAACCACGAGGACAGGTCTTTCACCATGACAACCACAAGGACAAAGTGTGACCAACATATGTTCAAGAAAAGCCACGTGTAGAAGAAACCGTTTTATTGCACATGTACATGCCAGAGAGGTGAAGAACACAGCACTGATCTGAGAGCAGCACTCCTTTATCCAGCCTGCTTTTAGATTTGGAGTTCAGAGAGATGAGTTTAGTGTGTCTGGTGATTCTACTCTATACTTGCTTCTAACATATGGTTCACCCTGAAAGGGAAAATCCACCGAATTTCCAGAATTTGTACTTAACAGCTCATTTCTGTGACCGTAGGGGGCACTGTTGCACAGTAGAAAAACAACAATCTACTCAAATGTGTTAAAATAAAATAAAGGCACTCTTTCATAGAATTTCCCAGTTTATTAGTGTTTAAAGAATGCAAATGATGGAAAAAAAAAAGACTACTATGGACTGCTTTGTATGGAGTTCAGGGGTGTGAGGAGTTAAGCACAATGCGTGCAGCAGAAGCCCCTCATGTAAAGTGGTCACTTATAGTCACCCTGAACACATCCAGCACACAAGGGTACCTCAGGTGGTGCCACTGGCAGTCCTGGGGTTCAAACCCACAACCTTCCGATTGCAGGTGCAGCTATTAACCCACCAGGCCTCCAGCTCCCCCTAATCTAATGGCTTTATTGAAAACACAACCTACCAAAAATGTGTTCGTTCTTACTCTTAAGTTAACTGTTTTTCCCACGTTATACGTGTTTAAAAGAACCGGGATGATAAAAGAATCTTCTTGCACTGCTGTGGATGGAGGTCAGTTTATACATTTACAGCTATAGCATTTGGGAGACACCCACTCAGCAACCTCAGACTCGGCCACCTCCCACACACTCAGCAACCTTACATTCGGCACCCTTCCACACACCACCACCTCCTCCCACACACTCAGCAACCTTACATTCGGCACCCTTCCACACACCACCACCTCCTCCCACACACTCGGCCACCTCCCACACACTCAGCAACCTTACATTCGGCCACCTCCCACACACAACCGCCTCCCACACACTCGGCCACCTGCAGCTGTGATCATGGGGTTTGAAGTGTTTTTTCCTGATTTTACACGTCCCTAAGCTAGAAGAATAAAAGGCCTGTGTAAGTCTGGCATACGTGTGACTATAACAGACTGACCTTGAGTCTTGTGTTTTAATTGATGGAGGAGTTTTCAGCTAATCGAGCTTGTGCATGCAGCGAACTCCGCACTTGTTCAATAGTAACTACTAAACTGCGCCCCCTGGGATAACAACAGTCTCTGTAACACCAGTCACAGTGTCATTGGTTATGCTTCTAAAAGCCACCTCGCCAAACCCAACATTAAAATAGTTACCAAAGCGCCACCGTCTTCCTATTCAGCCACAGTTCCGAGATTGTTTTGGCCTAAATCATTTTTCTAAAAATACATTCCAGACAGCAGATAGCGTGCCATAAGGCAAAAATAGTACACAACGACTTTTTCCCTTCACATTCACCACTATTCCAGCCAGAAAACAGCTTCCAGGTCATTCTGGATGAATTAAATGAATGAATGAATTAAAAAAAAAAAAAAAAAACCAACAAAAACAACGGATTTAATTCTTTTACAACTTGAGTTATCCTGGAAAAACAATGGTGGAGTTTCCCTTCCACAGTCAGTCACACAGTAAATCATGAACACACTTTAGTTACATGTTCTTGTACTTTCTAATGACAGAAATTCTGTTATTTTTTTCTGCACATCTTTTAAAGTAGACAAGTTAGTTTTTGAACGCGGGTACGGAATCGTGTCCATGCATCTCCCCCCGCCAATGGCAGCTCAGAGTTTTCAAAACAGGACCTACGTATTTACAAGCCTAGGGCTCTGCAAGTAATGTTACGCAGCATCTTGAATCTACCCAACGAAGCGGAGGAATAAATTTAAATGACTTTTTGTTTTGTATTTACAAAGCCAGAGGGACAAGTGCGTATAATTCACAACATTCATGGGTAGAGACGACCGGTCCACGCTTCCTTTCATCTCCTTCATTGTTTTGTTTTAGAACATGTTGGCCTTTCTTTGCCTTTAAATTACGGTGCAAGAAGAAGTGAAGCGACGTTTCCTCAGAGTGGTGTAGGTGAACTTTAACGGGAGTTTTATATACATTCATCACAATGATTCTGGCCTGCCGAGCCCCAGTCCCAGGCAGAACGTGATCCCTTTCCCATCTGAAGCAGTCAGTCATGCATAGAGTGACCAAGTGTGCAAAGCAAAGGTTTTCTGAAACACAAACCAAACTTAGGTTTTCCGATTTCAGAAGAACACAGTCCCACACACAATAACCTGATTTCTTTTCTTTCTTGTGTACAAACCTTTAGTGACCAACCAGAAGCTCTACTGTTTTTTTTTAAACATAACAGAGATCCTGTGGGTTAGAGACCCCGACAGGACGTGTGATTCAGGATATGAGCTGAGCTCCTATACCATCTAAAACGTCCTCAGGAAAGAACTGATATGAAATGGATTCAAAGAAGCTACTACAGCAACCTTATACCCTTATACTGCAGGCAGAGCAGGTTATCAGAGTCCAGAGCGGCGCGTCCGGCTGAGATGCAGAGAAAAGAGCTTCCGAAGTAAGTTTGTGTTCAGCGAGGGCGGAGGATTGGTGAAGCCAGAACGATCACCTACAGGACGCTGCCACGAAAACAAACAAAAAAAAAGTTCAATGTTTCTGCAGGCGGTCTGACGTGGGTCTACTGCAGCGTATCCACAAACGCGTCAAACTCATCGATGTTCTTCTCATAAATGGCCAGTTTCTCCGGGAGAGAGTCCTGCAGGAGAAACAGAGCAGGATCAGTTTGTTTCTAAATAATAAAGGAAATCAGAGCCTGACAGATGAAATGAGTGTTAAAACATTTGCAGTAAAAAAAAGTGCATCTAATATCTACACTACTCACAATAAGTTAGGGATATTGTTATTTACACGAGTGCTTGTCCTATTTGCTCTGCATTTTAATGAAATAAGTAAAAGTTCCCTTTGATATTAATAATAATGTATGAGAAGAAACACCATTTTCATTAGTTTAATATTTATTACCCCAAAAATGTCAGTAGCAGGTGTTTCCACCATTTGTCGTAATGACAGCTTGACAGCGGCGTCTCCTGCCCCTCATGAGCCTCATCATGATGTTCTGAGGCAATGCGATCCACTCTTCCACGAGTGCTACACGCAGTTCTGCCAGGTCACGTGGGGGTGAGGTACGATCATCCAGTCTCTGATTCAACTGGTCCCAGCCATGCTCTATGGGGTTCAGGTCAGGGGACAGTGATGGCCAGACCATAGGCACTCCAACTTCCTGAAGTCGAGCTGAGACAATTCTGCCTCGATATGGAGGAGCATTATCCTCCATGAACAGAAAGTTGGGGGTGTGCTGGCGGAATTGGGGGATGATGATGGGTTCTATGTCTATGAATGTGCAGTGACTGAGCCATATACAATAACCAAATGAACTCTGCCAGTAGTTCTGTGTGTGTTCATCGCTGTTTGAATGATAAGCTGATATTGTCAGTAAGTCATTGCAAGTTCTTTATACCCACAGAATGTTGATATTGATGCCACACTGAAAAAGGCTGTCTTTTGGTATTGGCCCCAACATAAGGCCCACCTGTACACAATGACACCATTACATGGAAAACACAAAATGAGGTGTGTCTATCACCCCAATACAATTGCCTCCCTTTCCCAAAAAATGTCTGAAGTGAAACAAACACTGTATGTGTGACATCCACCAAGTCTCATCCATATATATATATATATATATGGTGTCCAGTTACTGTTTTGTATCATATTGCATAGTTTTTATTCTGCTGCTTCTGCTTTTTTCTCTTGTTCCACCTGTGGGACTAAAAAAGGGTTCTCTAATTTTATAAACAGGGGTTGACATTTTTGTGGTAGTTCTCTAATGAGTACCAACATTAATGAATTATTACGCACCAAAATTCAAAAATTTTTACCTTACAATGGGCACTTACCTTGCTGCGGACCGGTAGGAACTATATTTTAAACGTCATTATTATTTTTCTTTTTCTTGGGCCTGAATGGTGGTACTGAGAGATCCAGTATGAAGTTTCTCAGAAGGGAGACGCATTTGAGCAGTGAAAATTGAAAACCGGTGCGCATTTGTCATACCATAGACACCAATTCTTGTAGATCCCTGCTTTTAAATGTCATTGCCATAATATTTTTAAATGAAAAAAAATTTAAGCTAATATACAGTGCATCCGGAAAGTATTCACAGCACATTTTCCACATTTTGTTATGTTACAGCCTTATTCCAAAATGGATTAAATTCATTTTTTCCTCAGAATTCTACACACAACATCCCATAATGACAACATGAAAAAAAGTTTGAGGGTTTTACAAATGTATTAAAAATGTACATATGTATTCACAGCCTTTGCTCAATACTTTGTCGATGCACCTTTGGCAGCAAGTACAATCTCAAATATGATGGATGCCGCAAGCTTGGCACACCTATCCTTGGCCAGTTTCACCCATTCCTCTTTGCAGCACCTCTATAGCTACTTCAGGTTGGATGGGAAGTGTCAGTGTACTGCCATTTTAAGATCTCTCCAGAGATGTTCAGTTGGATTCAAGTCTGGTCTCTGGCTGGGCCATTCAAGGACATTCACAGAGCTGTCCTGAAGCCACTCCTTTGATATCTTGACTGTGTGCTTAGGGTCATTGTCCTGCTGAAAGATGAACCGTCGCCCCAGTCTTACACAAACTCTGAGTTCAAGAGCGCTCTGGAGCAGGTTTTCATCCAGGATGTCTCTATACATTGCTGCAGTCATCTTTCCCTTTATCCTGACTAGTCTCCCAGTTCCTGCTACTGAAAACATCCCCACAGCATGATGCTGCCACCACCATGCTTCACTGTAGGGATTCACACCAAAGAGTTCAATCGTGGCCAAAAGGCACCTGAAGGACTCTCAGACCATGAGAAACAAAATTCTCTGGTCTGATGAGGCAAACTCCAGGTGGGCTGCCATGTGCCTTTTACTAAACAGTGGCTTCCGTCTGGCCACTCTACCATACAGGCCTGATTGGTGGATTGCTGCAGAGATGGTTGTCCTTCTGGAAGGTTCTTCTCTCTCCAAAGAGAACCTCTGGAGCTCTGACAGAGTGACCATCGGGTTCTTGGTCCCTCCCTGACTAAAGCCCTTCTCCCCCGAAGGGCTCAGTTTAGATGGCCGGCCAGCTCTAGGAAGAGTCCTGGTGGTTTCAAACTTCTTACACTTACGGATGATGGAGGCCACTGTGCTCATTGGGACCTTCACAGCAGCAGAAACATTTCTGTAACCTTCCCCAGATTTGTTCTTTTTGTCAACTGTGGGACCTTATACAGACAGGTGTGTGCCTTTCCAAATCATGTCCAATCAACTGAATTTTCCACAGGTGGACTCCAATTAAGCTGCAAAAACATCTCAAGGATGATTAGGGGAAACAGCTCAATTTTGAGCTTCATGGCAAAGGCTGTGAAAACTTATGTACATGTGCATTTTCAATTTTTTTATTTTTAATACATTTGCAAAAGCCTCAAGTAAACATTATGGGGTGTTGTGTGTAGAATTCTGAGGAAAAAAATGAATTTAATCAATTTTGGAATAAGACTGTAATATAACAAAATGTGGAAAAAGTGATGCGCTGTGAATACTTTCTGGATGCACTGTAACTGCGCTGTAAATGAGTGACTGCCTTTGTTCTGCTGGTAATGTGTTTCAGAGGAAATTACACACACACACACACAGACAGACATGGTGTATAAAGAATGACCCAGACAGGCTTTATAGTGTATTTGAGTTTGTGTGTGTGTGTGATCGTTGGTGCTACTGTATTCCTCACCAGGTCGTCCGCCATGGACTGTGCGCTGACTTCGAGGGAAAGGTTGGCGAGCTGCGGCGGGTTCTGGAACTCTCTGTAAAATGTGCCCAGGTCCATCGGCAGCAGATCGTCCTTCGAGAACGCTGGTTTCTGCAACGTCAGTGCAGACAGTCACAAATGTTCAACAACAGCGCTCTCTGTCAGGGTTTTTATTTATTAGTTTAGTAAACAGTCACCGCACGCCCAGTGAGTGTCGATTTACTGTTTGTGTTTGACAATTCGAGTTGCATCTACTCATTAAACCACTGCTGGTCTCATAAAATGCAGGTAGAAGAGAATGATCTCACCCCTGACCCACCGACTCAATAAACTGTTCATTCTTCTCTGGTGTAGCGTCAGAAAAAGGCTCAGAGAACAAAGGTGGGGCACAGAGAAAAGAGGTCTGCCTTTCCAATATTTCTGTTTTGGCAGTAAAGAGCTATACAGAGAGCAAAGGTGCAAAAAGTGCAGCCGCTTCAGTCAATGCTGGACTTTCCTCAGTGCATGTTTTACTTTACTTA
>JBBJLR010117759.1:0-19965 GCA_037577145.1 Brachypetersius gabonensis | reverse complement strand
ATATAGTGAAGAAGTATATATAGAAGAAGTTAAGCTCACACAAGTAACGGTACGGTATGATTTGGATGTAATTCACGTGCAGACCAGCGATGTGTATGTAAATGACTCAGTTTGGAAGGAGCTGGTATGACTTGTCGCATTAGGCAGCATAACAAGCACTTCACAGAGTGAGATAGTGGTCGCATTGTGTTTCCATAAGACCAGGTTATCCTGGCATGTGAGGCGTACAGATGTCACAGTGGCCTGATGTTGGAACCAGTGGGTACCCGCACGTCATTAAGCTTCCATTCCCCCAAGACAGACCACAGGATCAACATATTGTACACCAAGCATTACAGAACCCAATGACATATGCACTGGTCATCCAGACACAGGTACTGGACTCTCTACAAAACCCTGTGTCATTCTGCACTGTGTCTCAAAGACTAACATCAGCCAGACTATGCGCTGGCTGCTGTTAACACCAGCGCACAGACATCTGTATTTAAATGGCATTGTACCATGTTAAGCAATGCATGGATGGTTTGCATTACCATGGATGACCGCTGTGTGCAAGTATGGAGGGGACAAGTTCTGCCAATGTTATAAAGGGACACATTGGTGGGTGGAGGGTGCCACACCCTACTGACATGGGACCGTGCTGTGAACTCTTGTTCCTTTGACAGCAGATACTGTCAACTCTACTTTCATGACCTTTTACCAGGGTCTATATATATACATTGTAATTCTACTTGTAAATGTACTAATTATGTACTAACTTAATTATCTACATGTTTACAATATTGTGTATATATATATATATATATATATATATATATACGATTACAAAAGTACAATACATAAGGATGTATAGAAAACCAGAGATAGTGTGATTTCTATACATATGTGTGGTATGGTATATCGTAATTGCTAGATAAACCTGGATGTCAATATTTCACATATAAAATATGAATTATTATGAAAGCAGAAACAACTTAAGGACACATATTGTTTTATTTTGTTCCATCAACTAATACAAAGGCAATAAAAACATTTGGTGTACTGATGAATAAATATCTTTGGTATATTTAATTTTGGTGCATATTAATACACGACAGTGCAAAATAACAGATTACGTGAGATATGTTTGATATTTGTGTCGTTACAGCGTTGATAAATGCAGTGAAATCAAATTAAAACATAAAAAAAGATTACAAAAATAAGGCAACAGCAAAAGTTTTTTTTAAATAATAATAACAGTAATAAAATATGCTTTGCTCTCCCAGCTGTATGTTCCCAGTTTTGCAGTGTTGCGTTTACAATCTTTATCCCAATGAAACTTACAGCAGCCCAGCAGGGATTTTGTCCAGAGGTTGGTGCTGTGGATGTGAGATTATGTACCTTTGCGTTGTTTTAAGGTCTGGTTGAAAATAATGAAGCGCCTGTTTGTCATTAAAGAGATGTTGATCTCTTAAATTACATTATTCAAAGTGCATCAAACTCAGGACTCTTTCTTTGCTCAGTTTTTTAGATAAAGGACAAAATCACAACTGGGTGGCTTTAACTGCTGTAAATTTCTTCCCAATTTTTTGTGCCGTAGAGAGAAGCTGGATTTAGTGCTGGATCAAAGAAAGGTGACAGGGTTTGCAAAGTATCTGTCCATCCAGTGGGTGGCAGCCGTGCTCGTTTGGCTCCGGAGAGAGAAGCACCGCACACACCTGAGGAAAAGACAGAAAGAAGGCCTCTGAAGTCACGTCATCCTCCCCCAGCCTTCTGCCGTTTTTTTCTCTATGGGAAAAGTAATACAGTAATCCTGCTCTCTTACCATTCAGGGACACTAACATGCTCAAAATCTGATACTTTCTCAAACATGTGACTGAATCCTCTGAATTACATGAGCATTAATTAGGAAAATGAAAAGAAACAATGCCACATACAGGCTATCGCTGCTAAACATCTTGAGACTGTTCATGAGAGGCCATGACAGTTTTAGACTACAGTTTCAGCAGCTGGTGTTGGTTTGTAATTGGGTTTAATAGTAATTTCACACATGAGGTGTCCATTCGGTTCAGTGTGCAGGCATGTGGTAGTTAAGGATATAGTGTGTATAACTATATAGTGAATCGTCTAAGGACATAGTGTATAGCGTATGTAGTGTATAGCATACATGACTATATAGTATATAGTGTATATAACTATATAGTGTAAGTATATAGTGTGTAGCGTGTATTACTATATAGTAAGGATATAGTGCATAGTGTAAATAGCTATGTAGTGTACAGTGAAATAATACAGTCTACAGTGTAAGCTCATATTGTATAAAATGATATAGTGAACAGTGCAAGGCTATAGTGTACAGAATCATATAGTGTACAGTGAATTTAACTCTATAGTCTATTGTGTACAGATATGATGTATAATGTACAGTGTTAGCGTATGGTGAACTGTGTAAGAATATAGAGTACAGTGTATAGTGTAAATATATAGTGTAAGGACAGAGTGTATTGTGTATTGCAGCTGGTGTTGGTTTGTAATTGTGTTGGAGATTAATAGTAACTTTCACTCATGAGGAGTCAGTTCAGCTCAGTGTGTTAAAATGTACATACTCTACATACTAACCTCACAGCGGTAGCAGTCCTCATGGAAAGAGCGTCCCAGACACTCCACTGTGTAGCTGTCCGTCCCATCCTCTCGGGGGATTATCAGTTCTGCACAGATGCTGCACTGAGGGGCGTATTTCCTACACACACACACAGGAAAAGACAGCAGGAGAGAAGTAACAATCGCAGCACTGAACCCGCTCCAGCAGTGAAAAATCCAAATACAGATTAAATCCAAATACAGATTAAATCCAAGCGGTGCAATTCAATAAACCAAACTCTAAAGACATTGTACTGTAATGTCCAAAAGTCTTAACTTCCCCCAATTCTTCCTACATTGTGTCCAAAGATCCAAAATTGTATTTTAATATGTTCTTGAGGCTTCCTGAAGAACTTTTAAAGACACATTTTCAGTCCAAGTTTCAGAGAAATGTTGTTGTTTGTTAAGCCACACAGTGAACTAGATATGAATCATTCAAGTCGAACAAAACACATCTAACTTAAGGCCTGAACCAGTGAAGAAACAGGAGCAGATGATTCCAGATGATCAGGTGATGATCAGTACACTGGTGGTGCTGAATGCTGAGTGGTTGGAACACTGTGTATCTTTAGGCACTTTGCAGTCTGTCGAAATAAAACCTTTATTTTCAATTCTTTTATTTAAAAGAATTGGTGAAGATAAGACAATTTGCGAGGCATAAAATAGTATATTTGCACCAACAAGGTGGTTTAAAGCAAAATGGAAAGAAGAGGAGGGATCAAGACTAATGCACAGTACTGTTAACTCATTATTCTGTTGTGTAATCGTCACAGTTTGTGGTGTGGCCTACCTGTAGTAGTCCTGCAGGCAGTACACCTCCCCCACCTCCCCCTGGGCAAAACGCTGCTCTCCGATTGGCTGCCTGCAGGTGGTGCAGACGAAGCAGGGTGGGTGATAGGCTCTCTCCAGGGCACGGATCACATGATCCTTGATTACCTCACCGCAAGCCCAGCAAGGCTCCAGACTGGCCTGTAGGACAACAACAACAGGAAAGATCATAATAGGAAATAAAACAGTTGCATCGCCCACCTTTCATGCCTTGATGGTAGAAACAGCTTTTTATGGACTTTTCAGAAGGCGACGTTAGACCTGAGTGAATCGTCAGCACTGAAAAGTATTACTAACAAGCCCATTGGAGGAACACTGTGGTCCTGGAGGAACATTGTGGTCCTGGAGGAACATTGTGGTCCTGGAGGAACGCTGAGGTCCTGGAGGAACGCTGAGGTCCTGGAGGAACGCTGAGGTCCTGGAGGAACGCTGAGGTCCTGGAGGAACGCTGTGGTCCTGGAGGAACGCTGTGGTCCTGAAGGAACGCTGTGGTCCTGGAGGAACGTTGTGGTCCTGGAGGAACGCTGTGGTCCTGGAGGAACGCTGTGGTCCTGGAGGATTGTTGTGATCGGAGAGGAACATTGTGGCACAAAATCAGTAATACACTAACAAGCTCTTTGGTAGTAGGGTCATACTATACCAAAAAGCCTCACAGTTTGTTGTTGGACTCATCAGTTTTCCAATGACAAGACAGTTCAGGAGACCGGCCTCCTTGATCCACTGGTTTGGTGCTCCAGGGTTCATATGTTCTCGTTCTAATTACTCTCCTTAACTGAGCAATCATACCAGGGTTTATTTTATTGAACCAAACCAATAATATATAGTCTTGCTTTATTTCTGGTATTGTTCCATGATCCTGGAGGAATATGTGGTCCTAAAGGTACTTTTATGTAACTGAGTAACAAGTTACCTGGTAACAATCTTCACACAGTGGAATCCCAGCCTTGTTGTAGTAGATCTTCCCGGCGAGGGGTGCATGACACTGCCTGCATTGGAAGCAGCTGCTGTGGTACGTCCTGTTCAGGGCCTCGATGGCAGGCTCTGTTAAAGCTACAGGCTTACGGCAGAATCCACACACATCTGAAACACACACACACACACACACACACACACACACACACACACACACACACACACGCGACATTCAGTCAAGTAGGTTTGTGCTCCTGACATAATTGCCCCTGCAGCAGTTTAATTTAGTTTTAGTCTATATTGCTTTATAAGTGGGCCAATCAGAACAGAGCTCATTTACATATGTAGGTCTTAAGGTTGCAGTAACAGAAACAGCCTTTTTAGTCTGAAGGGATAAAGTGAGGCTGGAAAATAGTGTAGAAATGAATTGTGTTTTCTTTTATTTATAAACGTAATAACTTTGTACTGTGCAAAAGTCTTGAGCACCCCCTTATTTTTTGTATTTTATTTTGAATCACCTTGTCGGTGCAGAAACACTATTTTCTGCCTGTCAGCTGACTTTTCATTGGCATATTGAGTAGGCTAAAAGAAAGAAATGGGAACAAACGTTTTACTGTGACAGGCTGCAAAGTGCCTAAAAGTGTTATAAGTGAAGTGTAAAGTGACCATTCTGTCATACACACCACAGCACACAGTGTGAACAGCACGGAATTCTTCCTCTGCATTTAACCCATTCACCAAGTGAAGCAGAGGGCAGCCCGGAACACAGCGCCCGGGCAGCTGTGTGGAAACGGTACCTTGCTCAGAGGAGACTTAGCAGTCTTGGGAATCGAACCCATGACTAGAGGTTAGGGCGAACACCTTAACCACTAGGCTACTCAGCATTCAGCACCACCAGTATACTGTTTCTTCACTGGTTCAAGCCTTAAGTTTTGTTCTGCTCGAATGATTCATGGTAGATCACTGCGTGGCTTAGATAACTAAAAACAATCCTCTGAAACTGGTCAGGTTTAGGGACTGGACTGAAAATTAGAGTCTTTGTCCTTCAGGAAGCCTGGAGAACATTTTCTCAAGACCACATAAAAAAGTCTGACTCTTTGGATGCAGTATAGGAAGAAATGGGGTGGGGGGTTAAGACTTTTGCATAGTACTGTATTTTAGGAACTGACTGTACTACAATAAACATGACTGAATGTGAGTGTATGTTTGTGTGTGTAACCTGGTTTGATCTCCTCCTCATTGCTGATCTGAAGTCCTCCAGGTGGCTCATTCAGGTTGCTGCCAGCAGGAGGCAGCATCTCCACAGGCCCACAAGCCACTGAGACCTTTACAAACAGTCAAAACTCAGACTGACCGATACCTGACCTGATAAACAGCCTCCAACACAGCACCAACACGTCACTGACCATTAAAACAATAATGCACATCAAAACTAGAGCTGCACGGTATGGACAGATGATCAGTATTGAACATTATCCACATTCCACATCACATTATCTATTATCCACATTATCACTGTGGGTCTGTAAATATGGTTTCAAATGGTACATTTACTCTGGCACACATTTACTCTTACCATGTATGGAAAATAAGCTACAAAAAAAGCCCATTTTCAAATCATAGTGTTTGTGATGTCATAAAACCAACACGTTATTTGCTACACATTGTGATTGTGATGCCTATCAATACATTTGTGACCCCAAATCATATATTTTGTGATATATATCCTTATTAAGCCTACAGCAGTTTAGCTCCACCCACTCATGCTAAAGTTTAAGTCTGTACAATGAGCTACATCAGAAAAGAGATCATTCACATTTATCCGTCTTAAAGGTACAGTAACAGAAATTTAAAAATGTATGGATTACATGGAGACCTTGATTCATCAGAACACCTAGGAACTCACCTAGAGCTGTGAAAGGTCAGCAGTGGCAAAAAACACTGTGATTGGTTAGAGGCTTATTTGCATATTCAGCTTTCTGTGATATCAGTATTTCAGAGACTGAAATAGGTGATAATGATTATAGTGTCTCTCCCTCTCTCTCCCACTCTCTCTCTCGTTCTCTCCCTCCCTCTCCCTCTCCCTCTCTCAGTAATCATGCTCCACACTGCTTACCCGGCAGGGCGCTTTTGTTGGGACAGACGAGGCCTATAAAACTGACCTTTGACCCAAGGCTGCTCCGATGAGCCAATCTGCCGCTATTGCATTTCACAATCTGACCCAGAGTCAGTAATGAAACTATAAAGAGGGAGGAGGGGGGTTGCAACAGGGTGAACCCGCTGAGGCATGCAGGAGGCCAGCCTGCTGCTTTCTCTTATCAGATCCATCCGGAGACGTGTTTGTTTAACACCATCCCAGTTAATCAAGGGCTTCATGTGTTAACCCTTAAACACCTTTAAAATGTGCACATACTGGATCATTAAATGATTTAGAATCTGTTTGGCGTGAGTCAGCGGAGGAGAATGGAACCAGACGTCTCATCTAAAATCTTACAGTGAGTTATTCCATCTGTTAGTAATGACTGGGCCGTCTGACACCTGAAATGTTCTACCAGAATTTTGAGCTTTTGATCCATGCAGGCACAATAGTCCCCTTAAAAATGTGATTCAGATTCTCCACTATTTTACCATCATCAACATCCATTTAAAACTCAGAGACATACGGGGCTTGAATAAAATGTCTGTATTTTGTGCTGGTTTCATTAAACTCCACTGTAAAGAAATGAACCTTTTCACACTGAACACACTTTGATCACATTTTGTTAGCACACTGGATTATTATAATTTTGAACATATTGGTGCCATTCGCCTTTTACAGTTTACATTTTTATCTGGAAGTAGGTATATACACTATTTGGACATTGGGACACACTTCTTGGTTATTGAATTCAGTTGTCCCCTTGATGTAATCTTAATGATTCGGCATATCAAGGCATTCTGGACAACGCTATGCTTCTAAGTTTGTGGACACAGTTTGGGGAAGAACCTTTTTATTCCAGTATGACTGTGCCCTAGTGCACAAAGCAAGCTCCATAAAGACATGACTGGATGAGTTTAGTGTGGAAGAACTTGACTGGCCACACAGAGCCCTGAGCTCAAACCCATCCAACACCTTTGGGATGAACTGGAACGGAGATTGTGAGCCAGACCTTCTCGTCCAGCATCAGTGCTTGAACCTCATAAATGCTCTACAGAACGAATGGGCGCAAATTCCCACAGAAAAATTCAGAAATCTAGTAGAAAGCCTTCCAAAACACTGGTATAGATGCAAACGAGGGTCCATGTTAAATGCACTAACCTGCCACCTCCTTGTTCTGTGAATAGGTGTAATAAGTGTTTGTGCGTGTCTCACCTCGCCTACAGAGGATGGCAGTCTGCGTTTGGGGTCAGCTGGAGGGCGGGGGTTGGGGGAGAGGGAACTAGGATGCAGGGGGGCGGGGGGAGGCAGGTCATCACAAACCTCCGAGTCCAGGGAGGCGGAAGGAGGAGGAGGGGGGAAAAACTCTGAAAAACCAACAAACACCACGTTCAGCAAATCAGCACCTAAAGAGTTAAAACTTATGTACGAAGAATTCATTAATGCATTAAAATTTACCCCTCTTACACCAGTGGAGTCCATCAACCGAGGTCAACCAATTAGCATGGCACCAAAATGATATCACACACTCCATTCGGTGTGGAGGTGTTGCGTGATCTTTAATAGACTCCCTTATGTGGTTTCCGACCCTAATACGGATAAACATGGACTGAAGGATGTTAGTACTGTTAATAGTCAATTTTCATGTGCCGGTTCAAAAAGTATTGCGATTTTATGAATACCCCGAATCATCCTCAAACGCCGTAAAAAAAGTAATCATAAAGCTATCTCCAACAGCTGCTGGGCTTATTTGAACATAAGTAAACGTGACAAACTCCAACTAACAAATGTACCCCTCAAAAAGTAAATGCAGCATTTAAACAAGGCACATTTAATTTGAAATGGACAATAAGCTCCAATGCTTGTGTGTATAGAGCATCTCCAGCAGTATTACAGAGGAACTATTCATATTTATATTTAAAGCATCCATCCATCCATCCATTATCTACCCCTGCATTTAGGGTCGGGGTGGGGCTGGAGCCTATCCCAACTCCAATGGGCGAAGGTGGGGTACACCCACAAACAAAAATGGTCTAAAACCTCTGTTTACTGCTCTTTCACTCAGCACACCATCACTCAGCCGCTCGTGACCCCCTTTATTTGTTTTCCCCTCCCACTTGTGGGTGGAGACTATCCTGAAAGTTCTCCCAGGTTCAAAGATCTCGTGTTTTGAGTGTTTCTAAGACCTAAAATAAAATATTCTTAAAGTAATATTTGGGTATTTCTGTTCTTCATGGGCCTTTTTTAAATCCCAGAGTAGCTTTATTATTATTATACACATTTCTAAATGAAAGTAAGCCAAACAAAGCTCAGCATGAAGTCTGACACCTTGAGCATCAACACAAACTGAGGGAACTTCCATATAAGGTGCTGTTTTGCCATATGATGACGATTTATCATTTGTTGCACTTGCACTTTGTTACCTTCTGTTCTGGCGTCCTGTTTGTTCTGGGGTTTGTTCCCCGGACTGGGCCGAACTGGGTTCTGAGTCTCCAGGGTGGGGGACAGGGGGCTGGTCCTGGCCTGTGCACGGAGGGGGCTTGGCGGGGGGTGAAGGCTGGGGTGTGTGCTGTCCTGGGATGTCCCAGAGGGTCTCCGCTGGCTCCCGGTGGGGCTGAGGGGGGCGGCAGGGTGCTGGATCTGGGGCGTGGGGGTCCGGATCTGCTGGGTTGGAGTGACCACAGCTCTGTATGGGGACGCCAGTGTGATGAAGACGGATGAGACCATCCTCTTCTGAGGGGCAGCAGATGCCATGGCGCTGAAAATAGACATAAATGAATTTTAATCAATAATGTTGCTATTGTAATCATTTTCAGAACTTTAATTAAGTATGTTAATGTAACAAGTCCTATGGAAGCTCAGCTTACTTGGAGAACGACACTAACCGCTAATTCTGTTATGGCAGTTAATATCACACTGTGTGATGGGGAGGGGGAGGACCGCTCTACCCTCTGAGAGAGAGAGAAGATGGTTATATTGAGTGATGGGGGAGAGGGAGGACCACACTACTGTATAAAAGTCACTCAATGATATGTGTTGATGTTTATAGTCCTTGTAGGTCTCTTAGATCTTCAGGAGTTGCTCAGCTGGTGGTGAAAAGAGCCGAAACCAAACATGGTGAAATTGTGTTTATCCACTAAGCTATAACACCAACTGCCCATCAAAATCAGATCTGCACTAACTATGGCTATAAAGAGCTGCTAAAACAGCTCTCCTCTGTCTTCTTGTAAATATCTGCTCATTCACTGCACTTTTACTGATGTTATCTGTAGTCTTTAATTTCTTCCTTTTATTCTTTTGTTTTTTAATTGCTACAATTTTTTATGCTTAATATTGTTATTGTATTCCTGTAAATTGTATTGAATGACCTGCATGTTGTATAATGGGCTACACAAAAAAACTTGACGTGACTTGATCCATCCAGAGGACAGTAAAGCTTTGTTGGATAGACAGAATTTATGTTTAAGACAGATCCGGAGTCCAAGGCTGCAGGTATTTTATCTTGAGGATGTGCTACTAGAAGAAAAGTTAATGGACATTCATATTGGCATGTGTTTATATCGTTTTTTTAGGTTTAGGCTATCTGGTTAACTGTTTTACTGAACCCCCCCTTTCACTTCAAATATCCAGGCCTCACTGGAGGAACCACAACACCTCATAAATAAACACTGTTGATTTATTGATTGACATTTGATTTGAGGACTGTGGTCCATCTGTTGACGCATCTGTTAACTAGACCGTCCTGAGGTCTGAACCTCGTCTACTTTGAGGCTTCCATCGCCTGTTAGCTACGTTAGCCTTTTAGCTCCCACAAAACATTTACTTTTACACAAGAACCCACCTCGAGCGAGACTGGTCCACTGTAGTTGGAGTCACACTAGGCTCAATCAAAATGCTTTAAAAATAACGATATACACACATCATTCAAATTAACATTCAAACTCATATACCTTTACTGTTTCTCGGGTTATAAAAACAGTTAAATACTCAGAGCATCTATTAATATATTACATGCAGCTATTCCATTTATTTAATCCCTAAATTACTCAACAGATATTTTGGAACCTTTCATAAGTTTACTTCCTGACAAAAAAAGAGATTTTTAGATCTTGGATGCAGTGGATGCACATATTATTGTTCTTCTTAATAAAAATATTATTGGAAAAATTAAAACAAATATAAAAATGAGGTAAAGTGAGTCAAAGTACAATGTGATGTTTTCAATACAGTGAAAAAGCAGAAAAAGCGGGGTGGCATTTCCAATAAAGCGGCCAGTGAGACGAAACACCATGTGTTGTTTCTAATAAAGTGGCCAGCACAAGCTACATTAACCTCATAGCACTAATTAAAAAAGCAACGAATTAAAGACATTTTGGCTAACTTTTAACACACCTGGTTCATTGTCTTATTTAATGTAAATATTCTTTATATGGATATCCACCGGCTGTCTGCTTTGTTCTGGTGGCCTGATATGCTGATGGTGATGTGAAAAGGTGTGGTTTTAATGAACACATCATCTGTCATACAGTGTTGCAGGTTTTCCGCTCACACACTCACAGCAGAGCACACGTCGCTGCCAGACACACACACACACACACATACACACACCCATAAAGTCCACAATGAATTTTGTATTTAATACACTTCCAGTAATGTAGCATTCATTAACACACCTTTAACACAGACTGGACACACACTCAAGAGAACACCCCAGACTGAATACACACTCCAAAGAACACCCCAGACTGGACACACACACACTAAAGAACACCCCAGACTGGACACACAGTCTAAAGAACACCCCAGACTGGACACACAGTCTAAAGAACACCCCAGACTGGACACACACTCCAAAGAACACCCCAGACTGGACACACACACACACACTAAAGAACACCCCAGACTGGACACACACTCTAAAGAACACCCCAGACTGGACACACACTCTAAAGAACACACTCCAGTCCAGGCCCCTCATTCTCCGTAGTTTAAACAGCACATACCTGAGACAAGCACAGTGTCCCTCTTTCTTCCTCTCTCGCCTTTCTCTGCTTCCTTTCTTGCTGTCTCACTTTCTTCTGTTTCCTGCCCCTTTCTCTTTTCTGCTTGTCTCTCTCTCTCTCACTCTGTCTGTACTACTGGCCCTCCTTATCCTGTTGTCACTCCACACCGCCACAGAAAGAGAGCGTAAGAGAGAGAGAGAGAGAGAGAGAGAGAGAGAGAGAGAGAGAGAGAGATCGACACAATGCCACTCCTTTTCCTCCCTCCCTCGTTTGCCCGCTCTTGTTTTCTTGCTCCTCCCCGTCTCTCTCTCTCTCTCTCTCTCTCTCTCTCTCTGTCTCTCTCTCTCTCTCTCTGTCTCTCTCTCTCTGTCTCTCTCACTCTCTCTGCCCCCTCTCTCTCTTTGTCTCCCTGTGTCTCTCTCCCACTCTCTCTCTCTCTCTCTCTCTCTCGTTGAGTGACAGCTTTGCTTTCCCAGCCGTAAAAGGTGAACAGTTAATCACTGACAAAGCACCATAAAATGTACACACGCACACACGCTAACAATTTTCAGTCGAAGACTTGTATGCACATTCATAGATATTAGAGTACACGCGCACACGCACACGCATTTCCACCGCCTTCCCCCTTTATCTTTTCCAGTGCAGCAGGATGTGACTGTACCTGCCTTTTCCAGCACAACTTTTTCTCTGCTTTGTCTCTGTCTTCTCTTTTACTTTTTCATTTTTTGCTCTTTTTTTCTCCCTTTTCTCTGTCCCTATCTTTCACTTTTTTATTTTTTCTCATTCTTCCGTTTCTGTTTTCTCCCTCCAGTTCTAGATTACTCTCTCAGTCTCTCTCTCTGTCTCTCTCTTTTCTCTCTCTCTTCCTTTCTCTCTTTCTCTCTCTTCCTCTTCATCTCCCTCTCTCTCTCTCTCTCTCTCTCTCTCTCTCATTGTTCTATCCGTTTTATTTTCTCTACCTCCCTCATGGAGTCTGCCCACTTTTTTGCCCTCCTTTATTTTTCTGCACCCTTCCCCCATTCCACTCTCTCTTTCTCTGTCTTCCTCTCTTCATCTCTCTCTCTCGCTTCCTTTTTCTCTCTCTCTTCCTCTCTTCATCTCTCTCTCTGGGATCAGTGTAGGTTTTATAGACAGTGACTCAGTGGAAAACACTATCAGCCGCGAGGTCTGGGGGAAAAGAAAATGGAGCAGGGAGGAAGATAGTCAAGGTCAAATAAAGTCAGAAAAAAAGATCAGTTTACATGAACAGAGTTGAACACATTTGCAGAAAAGAGTGCAAAATACACACTCACCATCTAACACACATATACTGAGTCTTTCATACACAGAGGCTCAGTTACTGCCAGAATTTCAATGACTACAGCCTGACAGTAAGCGTGAGCTTAAACAACTTAAAGGATTATTACCTTTTTGTTTCTCCACTAGCTGACAGAGTAATTTTACATATCCTGTTTTATTTAATACATATGTGGTTTCTTTACAACTGTTCTGAAACCATTAATTTGAACAAACAAACTTCTCTTTTGCATGAATGTAATGTATCTCACAAAACGTCTGGTTTGCTCTGTGGGGCAGGGAATTTAAAGCCAGGTCTGTAAACTCTGGTTAAATTAGAAAAGTTACACACACACTTCATAAATATCTTAAATAATTAACGCATGACAATAATAAAAACATAAATCAATGAATACACTTGTTCTCTCCTTGGCAAAACTACTATATATCAATTCTGAGAAACAGTTCTCCAGGCTTCCTGAAGGACCTTCAAATACTTTCATTTTCAGTCCAGTTCTTGAACCAGACCAGTTTCAGAGGAATGTGTTTTTGTTTGTTAAGCCACACAGTGATTCACACACATGAATGATTAAAGCAGAACAAAGAACATTTAACGTAAGGCCTTAATCAGTAAGGAAACAGATGCAGATTATTCCAGATGATCAGGCGGTGATCAGTATACTGGTGGTACTGAATGCTCAGTGGTTGGAACTCCTTTAGCTAGGCACCTTGTATATTTAGGCACTTCTTTTAGACAGCCTGTTGGAGTACAGTATATACATATACATACAGTATATACAGTACATTAAAAAAAGACCAGATTGCTTCAGAACAGAAGTCAGGTCTGAGACCTCCCTCCAGATCAGCTCCGTCTGGGAGCAGTTTGGGTCTGAGGGGGTGGGGCAAAGCCCCCAACACACACAGAGGAAACAGGGCAGGGGACGGAGTCCAGGGAGTCCAAAGCCACGTACAAGAACAGAGGAAAAAAAAAAGACTGATAGGAAGAAAAAGAGAGAAAGTGAAGCGTAAAAAAGAGAGGGATAAAGAGGTAGAGACAGAAAGAGCATGGTGGTGTTGATAGAGGAAGAAAGTGGGGGAGGGGCTGGGGGGTCTGTGTCGTTTTCTCACTCTGTGTGTGTGTGTGTGTGTGTGTGTGTGTGTAGAATGGAATGCTTCGGTGATGTCACGCATACGAGAGCGAGCATGCCCAGTGATGACATCATTCCTGTCCAAGCCCCGCCCACTGACCAGCATCACTGCTGCCAAAAACCACAAAAAGCTGGAAGAGAGAGAAAAAGAGAGTGGAAAGAGAGTCAAAAAGGAAGAACAAAACTGATTTACCGAAGAAAAACAGAGCTGACTTTTTTTTGCTGAGGCAGCACTTTCATTCACCCACTGTTGAAATGTTGTCAAATGTGTTACAAAAAAATTCCCCCAATGACAGTGTTGGTTTGCCTGGTGTGTATGTGTGTGTGTGTGTGTGTGTGTGTGTGTAAACGTACCACAGTTTGTTGAAAATGGGGTCCATGAGTCCCTGTGAGCCATTTTGCTGAAGGATTACACACAAACACACACGTTCGAATTGAAACCTGAGTAAATTCCCCAGAAACTATTTCTCAGAGAGGAGCTGGATCGCAAGAGCAATAAATGGCTCTGTATAACAATCAAGACAAATCAATTACTATTATTTCAGCCATAAACACAGTACACTGTGAAATCAATCATCCCACCTCCAGGATCACAGCATTCCTCCAGGACCACAATGTTCCTCCATGATCACCATGTTCCTCCAGGACCACAATGTTCCTCCAGGACCACAGCATTTCTCCAGGACCACAATGTTCCTCCAGGACCACAATGTTCCTTCAAGATCACAGCATTCCGCCAGGACCACAGCGTTCCTCTAAGACTACAGAATTCTTCCAGTACCACAATGTTACTCCAGGACCACAGCATTCCTCCAGGACCACAACATTCATCCAGGACCACAGCATTCATCCAGGACCACAACATTCATCCAGGACCACAACATTCATCCAGGACCACAGCATTCATCCAGGACCACAGCATTCCTCCAGGACCACAATGTTCCTCCAGGACCAAAATGTTCTCCAAAGATCACAAGATTTTTGCAGGACCACAATGTTCTTCCAGGACCACACTGTTTCTCCAAGACCAGAGTGCTCAACAGGATCGCAATGTTAGTGTACATTAGTGTGTGTGGATCAGTGTTTGGTCAGTATTGGTGTACATTAGCGTGTGTGGAACAGTGTTTGGTCAGTATTGGTGTACATTAGCATGTGTGGAACAGTGTTTAGTCAGTATTGGTGTACATTAGAGTGTGTGGAACAGTGTTTAGTCAGTACTGGTGTACATTAGAGTGTGTGGAACAGTGTTTGGTCAGTATTGGTATACATTAGCGTGTGTGGAACAGTGTTTGGTCAGTATTGCTGTACATTAGAGCGTGTGGAACAGTGTTTGGTCAGTATTGGTGTACATTAGCATGTGTGGAACAGTGTTTAGTCAGTATTGCTGTACATTAGTGTGTGTGGAACAGTGTTTAGTCAGTATTAGTGTACATTAGTGTGTGTGGAACAGTGTTTAGTCAGTATTGGTGTACATTAGAGCGTATGGAACAGTGTTTAGTCAGTATTGGTATACATTAGAGTGTGTGGAACAGTGTTTAGTCAGTATTGGTGTACATTAGAGTGTGTGGAACAGTGTTTAGTCAGTACTGGTGTACATTAGAGTGTGTGGAACAGTGTTTGGTCAGTATTGGTGTACATTAGAGCGTATGGAACAGTGTTTAGTCAGTATTGGTGTACATTAGAGCGTATGGAACAGTGTTTAGTCAGTATTGGAGTTGCAGAACATTCACCCAGGGACTCAAACATGGGAGAACCAACAGTGCTGCCAAACGCAGCAACACAGACTGAAACACAACCATCGACCTGCAGTACTGAACACCTGAGAGAAAGAGAGACAGACAGACAAAGAGAGAGAATATATATTTGGGCAACGATTAATCGGATTATTTTCTGATTATTAGAAAAATGAACTATATATATATGTTTGTGTGTGTGTGTAGAATACGGACCTTGTAAAAAAATGATCAATAACCTTTAAAAAAAATAAAAATAATAATTATCTGGAATTTCTGGAGGGTTCAATCAGCTTGCATTGAGTCGCTATGTAAGTTCTGCTGCGTTTCCTGACCCCTGACCACTTATCTGTATGGTTTATCAGCTGAGAGGGTGTGTGCTGGGTCACCTGAGCGCAGGTGTGAGTCTGAGGTGCCATTTTTAAAGGTTTGATTAGATTAAATCCGAGACTGTTTCTAAGGACTGACCCTTAAAGGTCTTCTAGAAGATGAAAGAATCCACAGATTAAAAGAAAATCCAGAATAAGACTTTTCTCTGTCCAGCCTGTTTCTCCTAAACAGAACTGATTCTGATCATTTTCTCCCACCTCTTTAATTCAGCTCCTGAGAAAGAGCCTCTGATCTCTAATCTTAGTCCGAGCCCAGTTTAAGATCTCACTGCTCTGATCTTTATTTGTCTCAGATCTTCAGGAAAACCAGAAGATCCAAAAGAAATCAGAGTTTTTCTTAGAAATGAATCTGTAATTTGTCTCAGTGATAAACTTTAAGTCTCGACTACCAACGTTTTGGGATCTATAAGGTTGTTAAAAGAGAAGAAAAGTGAGAAGCCGATGAGAATAGCAGAAGTCGTCTTAAGTTGACTTTATCTTTTGCTTCTTATTTTTCCTAAAAGGGGGGTTTAGGAGAAATGAGTCAGACAGTCTCCAAATAGGGAGAGGATTTATTTCTGATCAGATAAAGAAAAGACTGTTGTGAGCAGTGCAATCTTCCTTTGGGCTTCTGTGATGTTGGAATGATGGATGGATGTGTGTGTGAGACTCAGTAGGCTGTATCACAGTCAGTGTGTGGCAGAGCAGGAGAGGGAACCCTGAGGGCAAAGGTCATGGCAACAGCCCACCTCAGGCCAGGCAGCAGGACGCCTGCAGGACAGAGGGACACCGAGTGTTCGTGTCTGTGTCTGTGTGTCTGTGTGTCTGTGTGTGTGTGTGTGTGTGTGTGTGAAAACTCAAGTGGGTTTTGTGAGACAGACAAGCCAGCAGAGAACTCAGCCCAGCAGCCAGAAACAGACCCAGCCTCCTCCACAGTGCCCCCATCTGGAGGAAGGGCAGAGTACAGCTCAGAAAACCGCCCAGAGAAAACTGACTCTGGATCAGGAAGAGGAGGCAGTGTAGAGTACAGCTCAGAGAACCGCCCAGAGAAAACTGACTCGGGATCAGGAAGAGGAGGCAGTGTAGAGTACAGCTCAGAGAACTGCCCAGAAAAAACCGACTCGGGATCAGGAAGAGGAGGCGGTGCAGAGTACAGCTCAGAGAACTTTCCAGAGAAAACTGACTCGGGATCAGAGGGAGGGAGGGGAGGACTTTCTGTTAGAAACCTGGTTTGATCAGTCCTTCATTAAATTGAATCAGGAGCTGCTGATGAAGTTTCACAAATCCAAACAACAGCTGGAGGAACCGAGGAGGAATCTGGAACCGAACCTGTGTTCTCCTCACCAGCTCACACAATATCAACTACTTTCATACAAACAAAACAAGCATTAATACTTTTCCTGCTTTGTTTGCTTGCATTTCTTCTAATTTCAACTTTGCTGGCAGAAGACTCTTTCACAGGCTGAGAACAGTTGCTTTAATTAAATACATTGCATTATAATAATTTGCATAGGGGCCTAAGACTTTTGCACAATACTATATGTAAGCATGGATATAGAAGGAATGTGCTGACTTCACTTTCTCACCGGAACACTGCCCCCCTACCCCAGCGGTAGTGGATGGCAAAACAAACTGAGATAGGCTGCCTTTAGTGGAAAGCCTGGAGTAAAGCAAACGACCATTGCCTTAAATTCAAGCCAGTTGAGCTCAACTGTGATCCTAACTTCCCAAAGAACTCAAGGTCAAAGGTCAGGAATGAAAGTCCCCAAGCTATGTCAGGGTGCCCAAACACATTTTGGACCACTGGTTCTTTGGGACGTTGTTAGGTTGAGCTCAACTGTCTTAAATGTAAGCAAATATAGCATTACTGAGCATCACAACAGTATTAATCCCAGTTCCAGTTTCCCCACAACTTCTCCCTTTTCCCCAGATCTGATTATTGGAGGTAAAAAAAGAGCAGTTAGAGAAAAGAGTGAGCACTTTTATATCTTAGTTGAGGGCTTTTTATCAGGAAGTGAAGTTAAGAAGTTGGGGAAAATGGTCAGTAGCTCACACTGATTTTAAAACTGTAGTCTGTTAGGTTGAAGAGACACAGGCTGGAACCCTCTGAAGGTTAACCTTGGCCTGCAGGTTTTATCTCCGAGCTCCACTAAATAAACATCTGCAAAGGCTGGCCTACCTTCCAACACACAGTGGAGCAACACCACCGCCAGCAGAGCAAACCTGAGGAGGTCAAGAAGCTTCATAATGCCAAGAACCCACTAAAGAACCCTCTAAGTTCTCAGAAGTGTTTTTTAATACCTACCTCTTCACACATCAGGTGACCCAGGGTCTGTCCTCAGGGTTGTATTTGCACATCTACAGTACTCTTCAATAGTCTTGAGTTTTAGGAGGTAAATGAAAACACTTAAACCAAAAAAATGAAGGACTTTTTAATAAACTCCTTTAAATTGGGTTAATGAGTTCAAATGACAAGCAATTCATCCTTAGTAAGTAACTCATAAGACTACACATCGTTAAGGCAGTTATAAATGAAATGAACAACTTGCTCTATGTGTTAAAAATGAGGCACTTTAAAACATAGTATCGTTCTTCATTAACTGTTCTGAGGTCAGCTGTGCTTCAAGTGGTTAATCTGGCCTTTGCTGTCCCTTGGCCGAGACGATCCTGTTTATTGACTGGAGAATTTATTAAAGTTAGTAAAAAAATAAAGCAAACACACGAAGCAGAAATAAACATATCAGAGTCTCCTCACACAGTTAAAGCTCATGCAGTTAGTCTGTTTGCCCTCACAGAACAATAATATGTGCGTTAACAACGGTCTCTCTGCCTTTCTCTCTCTCTCACACAAACACTCAGAGAAGTATAATCCCTGTAAAATTCAGGTTATTTGGACTTCCAAGACCAGAGAATCCAGATGAAGTTCTAAAATTCTTTTCTAGAATTAGAACATACAGTGCGGTAATTCTAGAACTGGACAGATTCTTTATTTCTAGAATCAGTTCTAAGACATTCTAGACTTCTCTAAAAAAATGGCCACAGTGGAGTGAAAATTCTAGAACTTCTTTAACAGTCGCTTTCCGCAGAAATGTTCTCAAGTTTCTCACGGTTCTCGATGCTTTTTCAGAAAGACCATGAGCTCTAAAGTTTTCAGTGTTGTTCTAGAACTAGAATATGCAGAGAGAGATATTGGTAGAACAGCACCAAGAGTCGAGGATAGAACCCTCCCATTCCCAGGAGTCCTCAGTGCTTCTAAGCATAAACCAGCTTTGGAACCGGCCCGTTTCTTTTAGTTCCTCGGGGCAGATCATGATGGAGATTTATTGTGATGTTTTCTGAAGAATGTTCTGAAAAACAAGGCTGTCAGAACCCTCACGCGCCGTAGTGCCGCAGAGCCTCCTGACGCATCACGTCCCACAGCAGCATGCTGAGAACCGTATGGGGCGCCAGCCGCACAAACACAGGACCCATTCCTTTATACAGACCCAGCACTCCTTCAGTACCACACACCTTCACCACACAGTCCAGAAAACCTGCATACAGACGACCCTGCAGGAGAGAGAGGAGAGGAAAGAGGTGGTGAGGCGGCAAAATGGAAGAAAAGAAAAGGAAAGTGAAAGAAATGAGTGAAAGAAAGGAGTGAAAAGAAACAGAAATGAAAGGAAATGTGAGCAAGAAAATCAGAGAGAAGGAATCGTACAGAAGAATAGGGAAGACAATGAAGGGGAAAGGAAAAAGAATGGAAGAAAAGACAAAGAAAAACAAGAAAAAAGAAAAGGGAGGAAATGGAAGAGATCACATTAAAACATAAGAATAAACAGCAGAAGAGAAAATTAAAAGAAACAATGAAATAAAATTTGTCAGTTTTCTGTGTGTGTGTGTGTGTGTGTGTGTGTGTGTGTGTGTGTGTGTGTGTGTGTGTGTGTGTGTGTGTGTATGTGT
>JBBJLR010117724.1:0-19972 GCA_037577145.1 Brachypetersius gabonensis | reverse complement strand
TGCAAAAATATTGGCAATACAACTTTACACACAGTTATATAATCATATCTTAAGATGTTATACCAATTTTGATGACATGGTATTCACTTATTTAGAATTTAAATAGTTTTTTCAGTTTCTTGAAAAATAGCCATTTTGGACATACGAGGTTTCTGCCCGACAGCAACGATAAAAAGGAACACCATTTTATGTTTTAACACACATCATTTTGGTGTTTTTTTTCCTATCTAGTTGTCACAAAACTTGTAATGACATTATTAAAATAATGTAATTAAAAATTAGAAAGTTTTGTTTCAACAGTGTCAAATTATTTGTGATAACAATAAAACAATGTTCTTAACAGTCTTTATTGTACAATCACTTTGATAAGTCAGCAGACATTCACCTTTCATGAGATTAGATGGAGTTAGCACTCTAGGGTAAAAAAGTGTTTTAAAAGTGTTTTAAATCAAATTCTGATTCTGATTCATACTGGCATCATTGCATGATCTTAATATGTTTACGTTTACGTTTAATAGGTCTATGGGCTGTACAAAAACTGTTCATGAATGCCTTTGCACAAAGTCACTCTCACATAAAGAGAGCTCACCAGCTTTATTCGTCACAGTTTCAGGCCCTTTCAATATGAGCTGTTTGGACGGCGAGCCCAGTGTGACGTAATACTGGGCCAATTTGCATAGATCCGCCCCTCATCGGTAGAGGCCCCTCCCACTAAATTAACTGAAGATCCGTTTTGTCTGATAGTTTATGAGCGCCAAGCGCTGTGGCTACAGGCAAATGTGAAGTGTTGTGTTGTTGCTGCAAAAAACAACACAAATCCCTACACTTTCTCCCGGACAAAGAAAACCGAAGAACTGTGTGGCTTTCATTTTCGATGGCCATGTCCCAGCAACAATCGGTTTTATTCCACCTTAAATACTGCTATTTAGGGTGGAATGAAAAATTTGATTAAGGTGCTGTGAATAAGGAGCTAACTTCAGCGTCGTGGAGGATCTGTACCTACTGCCCGTGACACATGAAGAAGATGTAAGTACTTTCAAATAATGACCTGTTCGCTTTGTTTCGTAAGCATGGGATGGGTGGAGCGTGGTCAGCAACAGCTTAATTTGCATTAAATGGACAGAGCCCTGAAACGCGAAGCCCTGAAACTGTGAAGAATAAACCTGGTGATATCTCTTTATGGGAGAGTGATTTTGTCCAAAGAACATAATGAGCATGTTTTGTATAGCCCATAGACCTATTATAACTTGTTTTTGAAAAAAAAGTGAGTTTGCATAATATTTCCCCGTTTAAGCACAAGGGATTTAAACAGTTTAAAATATGATGCCATTATCTACTTTAAAGTAAAGTTTAAATGGTGAACTTGAGAGGTTTGTACTTACAAATGGCTTTCGGTCAAACTTTTCAAAATATTATTCTGCATTAGGGACATGTTTGTTATTGTTTATGGACTGCTCCTTAAATCATAATGAAAGTGACAGACTGTATAATCAAAAGAAACATATCTAACGTAACAAATAACATTACAATGTAATCCATCATTTAACTATCTAATTACAATTAAATATTACACCAATGGCTGTAATAACTCCAGAGTCAAAACTGACCACTACTGCTTGTTCAAAACAGCAAAATCATTGTCTTGGCCATTATAATTCTTATTAACAGTGCTTGGAAGATGGTCTGAGTGGTGGCCAGATTGGCTCATGTCCTTCATGGCTCAAATTGGGGGGATATAAAACAAGGTTGTAATGGGATCCTGAAACCTGACGCAAACAAGTTCATACATTTAGGACACACACTCGCTGCTGTTTACACACTGCTGCGCTGTTTTTAGCTCAGAGCAAAAGTGTAAAACCATGACAGTGGGACACAATACCTTGAGAGGCAGGCTTCTTCTCTCATTAGGCAGTAGCTTTTTGGAGGTATTTTTACATACTGAACCTTTCAACCAACAGTACACTACGTTGAGAATATCATATCATATTAAAACAATGCTATACACTACCAGTCAAAAGTGTTTTTTCTTTTATTTTCTACATTGTAGATTAATATTGAAAAAAGCAAAATGATGAAGGAACACATGGAAGTATGCAGTAAACAAAATAAGAGTTAAACAAATCAGAATATTTTTTCGTAATAAGGTAATGATGGGCTATTGTTTTTTTTATTTAGTTAAGTGGTTCTTGCCTTATTGTGGAGTAGAACTAACTGTGTACCAGCCTGACTATTAGGAAGGCAAATAATTCCACTAATTAACTCTTGATGAAGTACACCTGTGAATTAAATACCACTGCAGGCCGATACCTCCGGAATCTAATTGAAAAGATGCTCAAAGCTGTCATTAGAGCAATAGGTGATGTTTTCAATAAAAATCTACAATGTAGCCAATAATAAAAACAAAGGAAATCGTTGAATGAGAAGGTGTGTTTGAACTTTTGACTAGTACTGTACACCAGTATTTTGTTGGAAATGTCTGCTTTGTAAAGCTCTTTAAATTCTACACCACAGATTAATTCGGCCCAGATCAAAAAAGTTCTCCGACACAATGCTTTGAAAGCCTGCGTGCGTGCATTGCATAAACCTCTCCCCCTCACCCATCCACTTTAGTCTGATAGGAGACATCCACATGCCTAGTTCTGATGACAGTGGTTTCCACAGAAGATGACAAATGAGACACCCTCGGAAGAGATCAAGGGACATATCAAAGTTACAGATTGAGTGTTTCCAGCATTTTTAATACTGTACGGAAATTGTTACCTTATTGAACAATAAACTGTTTCTGTTTGCAGTGATTTTGCCACACTGTCTTGCCTCATTTTCCCCCTTTCTGTCTTTGTTTTCCTCTGAGCCATGTGGCCTTTTGTTTGGTTCTCAGCTCCACTTTAATCCTGCCCCTGGATCAGTGTCTTCACCTGTGTCTCATCCGTGTCTCCACCCCTTCCCAGGTGTTTCCTATTCTAACCCATTATATAAGCCTCCATCTGTGTGTTTGTTCTTTGTCTCCTGTGACCCATCCCTTCCTAAGATTCCCTGTTATGTTTCTAAGTTTAGATCTGTATCGTTACATGTTTTGGCATTTTGGTTCTAGTCATTCTCCTTCGTTTCCTTCATAAATAAAATCACGTGAATGTTTCCGGTCTTCCTAACAGACTGTCACAGATTTTGTCACGTTAGTAAAAACCTAGTTGGTCATTTTACACAGTGTAGCATCATAGCTACATTTTAATTTAGCCATGAAGTGTGTCTGGCCCTGAACAGGCTGTGGCTGTTTACAGCGTGTGACCAGATCCCAGGGTAGTGCGGTTGGGGCGTCCAGGCCGGACCCTAGAGAGCTGAGAGCACGAAACACAGGCCTGCTTCTGAGGAATCTTAAGAATGCACAAGCTCGGCAGGCCATAGGAGCGCTTTAGGCTTCAGTCATGCTACACATGCAAGTAAATATAAACACACGCACTGTTGCACAAGCCATCTGGCCAGAAATATACACACAGATGCCTGAACATCTGTATAAAAAATCTATCTGTGTTTACAAAATCATTTCGGTGCCCATGGTTTTGGACTGTATGAAATGAGAAAGGCGGTGCAGCATATCAAGCATGTGTGAGTGCCCATCTTTCTAGCACATTACAATGTTTCAGGTTGGATCATAGGTGCCAGACACACACACACACACAGTTTTGTTTTTTAACAATGTCTGCACATGGGGTCTCACACACACACACACACACACACACACACACACACACACAGTTTTAGTTTTTAACAATGTCTGCACATGGGGTCACACACACACACAAACATAAATTTAAATATATAGTATATAGCAGGGGTCACCAACACGTGCCCCCAAGGACCACGTGAGTAGCCTGCAGACCTGTTCTACTCACCAGTGAGCAGCATCTAACATTCAATTTGATCCTGTCGCTATTCTTCTTTAATCATTTGGAAAATTACTATATCTAAAAAAAGCATTTATACATTTATAAAAAAACATTTTTATTATACATGAAGTTTAGTGTGTCATACTGATAACCCTTCATATGGCTCAGTACCCATGAAGTAGCTCTCAGTTTCAAAAAGGTCAGTGACCCTAAGATATAGTATAAAAATAGTCATTTTTTGCAGTTTGATAAACTTAAAAGAAGAAATGGAAATATTCTAAGTTAATGGTACATTGATGATTTTGTAATAAAGAACAGTAAGCATAAGAATTTTCTTAGCTTAACCCTAAACTAAACTATACCCTCTGTAATGATTTGATTGTAATGATTTGACTCTAGTTAAAAAAGGAACATGTAGCTTTTATTTAAAACCTCTGACTTTGCAAGCTGCTGTTTTCTCAGGTTTTTAGGATCTTTTTAACACACACACACACACACACACACACACACACACACACACACACACGCACACACACACACACACACAAGGGAGTTTTTAGGTCTGTAGTCTTGAACTCCAGATGCTTCTGGGTCTTCAAGCAATACCCGTCTGGATTCCACTGGTGTGTTCTGAAACAGTCAATCAGGACTCTTCATGGGGCATCGTCATGGCAATATTCAGTCTCATGACCTCATGTGTGCAGCATCTCACACTACCATTACTAGAATGAAGTAAATTGAATGTTACAGACATGACTGAGTGTGTAAAAAGTTCCTCTTGGAATGTGTTGGAGTCCGTTTCTAGTCTTGCCTTCATACAAAAAAACAGGTATTTATTTTCATCATGGCAGTCAGTCCTATAGTAATCACATGGGGTCTAGCTGTGCCCAACAGGGTTTGGAAAAAGTTGCGTTGGGGGAGTTAACGAGACTGTGATTCAATTTTCAGAAAACACGTGCATGTCCTCATCTTTCTCCTCTCACAGGATGATGAAGAATGAAGAGCTTGTGCACTTTCAGCCGTCTCAGAGGACAAACCCACTCACTACTCATCACAGCAACAGAACCATTAGCAGCCTCTTCAGGGTACAAGAGTGTCTCTCTCTCTCTCTCTCTCTCTCTCTCTCTCTCTCTCTCTCTCTCTCTCTCGTTAAGCATATCTCTCTTATTCATACACATGAACACAGCTAATGCCAACTTATACATGCCCAGTTACAAACGAAACACAACCATGCAGTCCATAGGTAACTGGACAGTGACACATGTTTGCGAACAAGAATTGCATTCTACATACAACAAAATTCAAACAACAAAGAGGTAATAAAAGTTCTGACGGTGGTTCTAGATGTGTTGTTTGCATCATAAACAATCATTATAATGGTCATAAATCAGAGACAAAAGAGAAATCAAAAGCAGCCGTCTGTTACTCTGTCACTGGTAAACTAATAAACATCCAGGCAGATCATGTAGTGCAGCGGTACCCAATCCTGGTCCTGGAATCTACCACTCAGGAGATCCAACACAGCTGGTTCTAATATTCAGATGAACCTAAATACCTTAATTACATGGATAAGGTGTGTTAGATTAGGGTTGGAACTAAACTTTGCAGGGTGGTAAAGTCCCAGGATCCAGACTTTTCACACTTGATGCAGTAGAGATCCAAAAATATTTTCACTCAGAAAAAAAAGCTGATCAGGAGCAAAATCTGAGATGTAGGAATTGAGTCAAAGACAAAGCAAGGATGGACAGAAGAAACTTTTATCCAAAGCTGCTAACCATATGATGACACATTCAAGTTTCAGGACAATCTTGAGCTCCCTAAAACTGGCTACAGAATCACTGATCCAGAGAATACCACCTCATCTGTCTAACATTGTGACGTCATTCTGTATGGGTGCCAGCAGAAGAGGCTCATGTCTCCATGCTGATGAAGTGACTCCTGGTGGCAACAGCAGATTGAAATCTGAAGTATTTACAGAAGCATCATAATGGCTGTGGTCCAGCCAAATGCCTCAAGCCTCAGTGGATGAAAAACTGCTTAATGCTTCACTTTGCTGCAGAAAATTACCCAAACCATTCTGGTAATGCAACAACAGACAAGTCAAAAAGCAAAAATGCTGCACTGCAGACCTGGCAGAGCATCAGCAGGGAAAATGTCCAGTGTCTGGTGATGTCTGGTCTTGTTACTAGCTGGTTCACCCCTTGTCCTTTCTTGGACCACTTTTGGTAGGTACACCCTTCAAGGTTTGCTGTTTTGGAGATGCTCTGCCCCAGTTGTCCAGCCATCACCGTTTGGCCATTGTCAATGTGGCTTAGATCCTTACACTTGCCCAATTTTCCTGTTGCCAACCCATCAACCTCAAGATCTTACTCTTCACTTGGTGCCCAATATACCCCTCTCTTTGACAGGTGACACAGTATCACGATAATCAGCGTTACTTACTGCCGATGGCTGTGGCTGATAACTGTATGCACAGACAAGAAAACAATTTGGATTATTCTTTCTTTCGTGTCTCAGTGTGATGACTCCATGGCTTTATCTTATAGCTGTCAGCAGTACAATCAGCAGAAGACTTGCCCCAGCCTAGCCAGACAGAAATGCCCTTTGCAAGAGGCTTTTGAAAAGGTCAAACATTGTTTAATAAGTAGATAAAGAAGAGTCTACCTAAGGATTCATAGCATTTAAAAATCTAGCCCAGAGTTATTTACAGCCTCATGATTGCAACAAAAAGTACACTCTAAATTACAAATAAAACTATTAAGAATCTTTTAGAATAAGAAAGATTTAACTCAGAATGAACTTGAATTAACTAGGAACCAGTGCTAATGAACTAGTGTGTAATACACAGTGTTTATGTAAAGTTGGGTCAAAGGGTGGATCTATGCAGATTGTATTACAGTATATGTAACTTGTGCCATGGATCTGTAACAACACAAGGTGTCTGAATTAGCAAATCTCATTGTGGTTGAACCTGTTTGTGAGGGACTAAATCTACACGATTATGTGAGAAACAGAAAGAAGATACAGAGAATGAGAGAGAGAGAGAAAGAGAGAGAGAAAGAGAGAGTGAGATTCCACTGGTGCAAATCTCCTTGTGGTTGAATCTCTTTGTGCATTAGCAAATCTCCTTGTGGTTGAATCCTTTAGACTTTGTTTCAGCAACCTGATCAGCCAGTGCACGCAGTCACATTACTGTCTGCATAAAGATGAATAGCACAGGCAACCAAGCTCTGTCATGGGAGATAGCACTGTGAGCCCTAAGAACTTTCCAGACATATGCTGCAACACGATATGGGTTAAAAAAGAAATGAACACTTTCTTTAGCTCACCATTTGTGTTAAGTGTGCAAAAACATGATCTGGTCAGTACATGTTGGTTTCCTGATTGCTGCCATTGAGTTTCGATTCATTGGTTGATACTGTCTCTGTTATATCAAAGCTTCTTTTTTAACCATATGGAAATGGCATCCGCCCTTTACACTGTGTGAATATTTCACGAAGGGTTCTTAAGTATAAGCAATGGTGTAGTGGTCTGCAGAAACCCATCAGATATAAAAAAATTTTAAAAAAAAATTACATTTTAAAAATCCTGAAGTTTCTAAAACATGATTCATGATTTGTTAATATTACCATTAACCCAGATTCCAGGATGAAGTAACTTAAATAACTTAAGTGATGAATGCTATTATTATTATTGAAGGTATATTGTATTAACATTTGTTTAAAAATAACTTTGTGGGAGTTTTCAAACAAAAAAGTCTAAAAAGGCCACCAGACAGATCATTCTTTAACCTCAAAATCACACGCTCAGTGTAACCTCGGGACCTGTTGGTGGACCTGGAACTAAAAAATTACAAGCGCCTACCTTGTTCTGATCAGTCCAGTACAGAAAGTAGCCCTTGGGGTCGACTCGTAGAGTCACAGGAGTCACAGTGGTGGAGTCCTGTAGACACAGAGAAAGTACAGTATAAGGAGAGTCGATAAATTTACAAGCACTCAGAGACAAACAGTGTTTCTGTAGGGCTTATTGTATTTTTCAAAGACAAGAGTAAAATGAACCAGTTTGAGGGACTAAATCTACACGATTATGTGAGAGAAGACCCAGAGAGTGAGAGAGAGATTGTGTAAGAGAGGAGAGGAAAGAATAAGACCGGTGGACAGAGAAAGAGGAGACAAGAGAGAGTGAGATAGAAGGAGAATGAGGGAGAAAAGCTTATGTTCCTGCATAAAAGGAAGCAAATTTGAGTGAAACATGGGACTCTGTTATAAGTTGGAGCACTAAAGACATGCAAAAGGGATCTTGTATCGCAGTATATTCACACAGTCTTTTCCCCTCCAGGCATCTTCACAACTGAAGATATTATTGGACACTTAAAAACAAGACTTCTTTTCGGTTGTGTTTTGCGGGATGCAGGGATGTTTAGTAACAGCTAAACGGTACCAGAGTTACAAAAACAGAGATTAGCTACAGCATGACGCTGCTGTGCTGGCTCCAAAAGACGTAGAATAACGTCAGCCAGCGCTGAGGAGAGCTGCCTGCTGGCACAAAGCAGAGTTAAGATCACAGAGAGCTTTGAAACAATCAGCTGTTGGTGTTACAAAAGTACTGGATCGAGCATGTTAGCCATAAACAAGTACTCCAGGCTATCTCCGGGTGCCTCATTCACTGCCTTTGAGGCTGGAATGGAATTCCATGGGAAATATCCCCATCTTTCAGGAAAACTGTAACACGCACACTGGCACTTTCACGCAACAAGCCTGTGTAAGGAGGCCAGTCTCAACCTTCTCCATTTCCTCTGCTGTAACTCAATCTTCCTGCACTTTGAATTCCCTGTATGAAACACACATGACAATGCCCAGTGTAGCTTTCCTGCAGGGGCTCGCAAATGCTTCTATTTCAGGTAATACAGCTCACTTGCACACATCCGTGCTGAGACAAAAGAGAGGGAAAGATAAAGGAGGAGACTGAGTGAGCGATGAGTTAATTGATCCTTCTGATAGGCGCAGCGAGAGAATTCAAAGCGGTTGAGCTTTTGCGAAAGAGGTCCAACTGCGGGCGGACAACTAAAAGAGAAATCAATCGCTCTGTCTGAAAAAGGAGCTCTGGCCCTTTGGAAAGGGCTGCTCGTTACTGAGAAGCACATTGAATAGCTAAAGCCCGGGAGACTGTTCTGTCATAGTGCAGCAACTAGTCGCTATGTGAGAGCCTGAGGCATCGTCTCGGAGATGGCACAGAATGAGGGGATGTTGTAGGCCATTTACCAACAACCTGTCTCAAGATATCAGGCTCCATTCTGCATGTCAAGTGGCCTGTGGTGTTACCTTCAAGTTACTTACAGGGCTAAACCTGGAGAATATGCCGAGAAAATTCAGCCAACCAGTGTAAAAGCCAAAAGCATTACAATTACTACAACTGCTGCTTGAAGATATTAATGCAATTCAACAGCAAAGTAAAAGCATTTAAGCACCCCTTCTTATTAGTGGATTGGGACTGTAGCAGACACCCCCACTGCTAACATGGCACGACCAATCAAGTATGAAGCCATCTCCGTAGACTCCGTAAACACTGGGAGTTGAATAAGTCATAGATCCTGAAGAGTCAGTCACCGACATAGAATATCACCAACAAGCCAGTTTGTTAAATGCCTGCTCAACTGGAGATTCTCCAGTCAACTGTAAGTGTAACTGCTGCCGTTATTGTGCAGTGAAATGTCTAGAAGCAAAAACAGCTCACCCATGGAGACCACACCAAACAGGACCACTGATAGTTAAGGCAAAAATCCTTGTCCTTGGTACCAGCAGTCCCTATAGAAATGAAATTCAAACCCAATCCCAGTTATGAAATGAACTGAAATGGCTATCCATGCCTGGGCAGCTACAGATAAGTCTAAGGTTACCATGTCCTCCATGTTGAACCAGACTTGAATGGTGTACCGGGTGAATCTGGGTTTGGTGGATGCCAGGAATACACTACTTTCCTGAATGCACAATGCCAACTGTTTATTGAAAGAGGGATAATGTTCGGAGTCTGTTTTTCCTTGTTTGAGCTTGGCTCCTTAGTTTCAATCCAGGTGTGAGTTTTGGTGGGAAAGAACTGACAGACCTGCGCAAATCCCTGACCTGAACCCTAATGAACACATTTGAGATGAACTGGAAAGGCTACCAGGAGTCAGGGCTTACATCCTATATCCGTGGCTCTGAATTCACTAATGCTCTTGTGGCTGTACTGAAGCTCAATTGACTCTGAAGATGGAAAGATTGATCAGCTGTTCTCTTGCTGCCTGATATATCTCACCTGTTGACAGTTGATTTCATTTGTAAATATGCGATTGGAGATTGGATAATCTTCCCTCCATACAGCTGATAAAAAGGATCCAGTTTGTGGCATAAAATATGAGTGACGTTTTTGCCAATGCATTTCATGAATGAGGCAAAAACGTATTCAACACATATTAATAGGTAATCTGATAGAGCATGATGAGCATTAGAAGGCCGCAGAACATGACAGCTACACTGCAATAAGCAATTCATCAGCGACCTTTAAGAGTAACAAAAGCGGCACAGTACCTGACTTAAAGCAAAATAAATCAAGATCAAAGAAAGGACTGTGTATTGTGGTAACTAGCAATTGGGATAGGTATCAGCTAGCAATAAACAAATATGGGATTTGTGGGCTGATAATGACAATTAATACTCAACAACTTGTTGCAATTGGTCACTAATATTAACAATCAATTATTCATTTATTTGCTTTTTTTCAGTCAAGATCACACAGTAATTAGGGCTGTGTTCAAAAGGTTGATATGGCAATCATAGATAAACACATGGCAAGGCACATATTACTGTGACCATTGTATCAATATTTCTGGATTTACATTAACATGGTGTCTCTATTCACAAATGAAACAGATACTGTGTTCAAGACTGAGAATGTGAAACTGTCTAACACATGCTTTATTAGTTAGAGCTTAGCTGTTTCATTAGAATTATTTACATAAAATGATCTATTAGAAAGAAAGTCACTCTGGACCCTTGTGAGAATTGCATGTTCGCAAAAAAATGAGCAAAGAAAGTCCCTGATTATGGTATTGTGTGCTGTTGGACACATGACCAGGCTGCACTGTATGTCATCTGTTAATCATTATTGAAATATTAGTCTCCGCTATACTGACTCCGCTAGACTGCAACATGCAAATGAGCTTCTCACCAATAGCGTTTTTGACAGCATGACCAGTTGAGACATTACTGTTTTGATAAACTGAGGTATAATCCAATAAAAGTCAAATTATTTTGGTCAATTTTTAGTAAGAGCACCACCACAACAACAGCACTGATTCACCAAGTTCATAACGGGCCCATGTTCTATACTTTTTCATTTTTTACATGATGTTTATGTGGGTTTATGTACCAAAATCTTGCATAATTCATCATAATTCATGTTTTCCATTCATGCTTTTATTGTCAGAATGAAAATGAAGCTGTTTTTGTTACTTCAGGACTGATTTGTATAAATCATCTCTTCTCTAATTTGGCTGCCCATTCATAAGGCAGAACAGAGATGAACTCCAGAAGAAAATATGATTCATCAGACCTGACTGCCATCTTCCATTATTCCCGGTCTGAGGCTCACATGCCCGTTGTAGGTACTTTTGATGTTGTCACTCTGACTGGTCTGTGGCTACACAGGCCCACACACAGTAAAGTGTGATGTTCTGACACCTTTCCGTCATATCCAGCACGAACATTTTCAGCAATTTGTGTTACCGTAAGTTTTACCGTGGAATTGGACCAGATGGGCTAGTTTTCGGTCCCCACACCCTTCAATGTACCTTTGGTTTACGAGTTGTGCTTCTCACTTTTGGCAGGTACTAACCACTGCATACTGGGATCACTCAAAAAGACCAGCTGGTTTTGAGATACTCTGACCAGTCGTTCAGCCAGCAATCTAGTTTAGCATATTTCCTGCTCAAAATACATCAACTTCAATAACTGTCTGTTCACTGTGCCATTGAGGCAAAAATACTTTGATGAATCCCTTGAAATGTGTACGTAGAGTGATACTCATCCAAGAACCATTCAACTTAAGTAACATCAGTGCTAAAATCAAGCTTTGTTTGTTGTGGCGAGTTCCGGCAGTGATAAAACATCACCCTACTGGTGTCATGGGCGTTCTCAGATAGAGGATATAACAGAGACCAACTCTGCTCACAGAAAAATCGAAAATCATGGTCTCACAGTAAATAGACTGCTCCACCCACAATTCTTTCTGTTGAATATCGGGCAATACGGGTCAACAATGTACGCAACTCTATCAAATACAGCTATGACAGTGGGGCTATGGAACTCAGTGGAGCTTGTCTTTTAATCTGTAAAGACTACACCAGCATCAGGCTGTCAAGGCTGTAAGTGTGAGAAGCAATGACAAGCTGAAAAGCTCTCCATTTCTAAGGCTCCTGGAGGAACACTGCTGTGCTGCTCAGTAAGAGCGCACAAACACAGCTATCTCCCACACATTACACTATATGTGGGAAAGGAGGTAGAAGAGAAAAAGTGACGTGAGAAAGAAACAGAAAGAAAGGGAGGAAGGAAGGAGTGAACAGGACAAATACATTCAAACAGGGAGAACTTTGGAAAGAGCTGCTGGATATGAGGCCTGGAGCAGGGCCATGGGAGAGCCCACACCCATACCAGCAGCATAGTGGGAAAACAAGGGAAAGAGATGAGGGCCAGGGGCTTGTAACAGGCCAAAACAGCCCTGCCACTCCAGTCCCAGAGGCTGAGAGTCAGGGCTAAACACACGCACACACACACAAACACCCCCCCCCATCACACACACACCCGCCACACACACAAATGCAGTAGAGGGCAGTGGGAAAGAGATCCATGAATGTATAATTTATGACTTCCCTGTAGTGTTTTGAAGCTTCTGTCATGAATGACTTCTGTTTCTGTCCAAAGCTGAATCACCTCTTCACAATGGATATATAAAAATACAGTAGAATGGAGCCATTCAGGCAGCTATAAATGGCAGGATATTGCTTGTCTTCTTCTGTGTTTCTAGTATGAAGCTACAGTCTCAAAGGCTGGAAAGGTAATTCCTTGAGTGAGACGATGTTATTTCTATAGCTTCAACTGGAGTTAAAGCAATGGTTTAACAAGAACAACAAAAATCTAATGTAATCTCAAACATTGGCCAAGGGTGTGTATATTTCTTTAGTAATATAACTAATACAAGCAGTAATAAAAGTCTTTATCAGTAATAAACAACCACTACTTGTTAGCTATATGTAACTGCAGTACAACATTAAAGGGGCAAATCTCATCAAGCATGTCTTGACCTACAGACTGCATTTGGGCCAAGGTGATGATCCATTCCTTTTATAAAAGCCTAAATCTGGTGCTTCATCTGCACTTGAAAAATGTCTGCAGAGGATACAGGGCTTATAAAAATGGCAATTACACAGCATGTATGCAGCCTAACACATTGTGAGGAGTGGCATGTCTCAACAAATATTCGAACTGTCTAGATCTTCTCAGTAAAGACAAAAATCCTGTTAACAAGATCACAATTTAACGAACATGTCTCTCAATCTAGAGCTCCCCAACCCATCCTTGCGTTATAATATTTAGTCTAACTGATTAATTGGCTTATTTATTTATGCAATCCTAATGGACCAACACATCTGTAAATGCTCCAGCTGCTTCCACCTTTGATAACTTGACTCAGGTTCACTTTCACTCACAAAACAACACAAAACCAGTGACGCTTGCCCCTTGAAAGACCACCACTGCTGCATGAATGACAGAGCAACGATCTGGCAACATAAACTGATTCTCAGCTACTTAAATAAGAGCTTCCCATGTGTCCGATGGGAATGAAGAGTGGGTTCATTCAGAAGTGGGGTGAAAAATCACAGAATAAGAATCCACAGACAGGTGCAAGCGCAACTCACGCTCTTCTTGATGACTGCCTATCAATGTGCCACATTTCATTCAAACTACTTGATTAACCTCATATACTGAGAAGTCAGTGTAGCACTGCTGCACAAGCTGCGATCACTGCTCTAACGGAGGCAGGAAAAGGAGCAATCAGTTACTTACTTCCTCCCATTTCATGAACTTGCTCCCTTTCTTCAGACTCTCCGATACGGCCACAGGTTTGAGCTGCAGAGCGTGCACTCCGGGCTGCGCTCCGGCCATCTGGACACTGGACAGCACCAGGAGGGGGGCAGAAAGAACGCACAAACTCTCTGGTTATCCCGCGGAAAACTTCGGTCCCCGAACTGATCCTGTTTTACAGGAGCAGCGAGCAACAGACTGTCAGCGCTCTGCTCCCCATCCTGCAGCAGCTGCTCCCTGCGCCACAGCTGGACCGGCTGGACAGCAGCGCGCACCCAGTCTCTCACACTCTGTCTGGACCCTGGAGGAGCGAAAGCGAGTGAGTGAGCGCGCAAACACGCGCCTCCATTTATGAAGAGCCAATATGCGTGAGACTAAGTTGTAGCGCCACCTTTCGGCAACCCTGCACAGCACCCACGTCTGATGCTGTCAACCCAAAGTGATAAGGAAGGCACCCCTTCTGACTGCTCGTTATTTGCATGCACACACACTCACTGTATAATCTTAATTTCCACAGTCAGTACAACAGAGGACTGCAGTGGCCACACATGAGCCTAAGTTCACCCTGTCAGCTAGATGTGAATTTTTATTTTTATTCTAGTTATTAAATATTTTTTGTATAGTTTTTATCCTATATTGTTACATTGTATTATTTTTACTCTATTGCTTATGCTGCTTCTACTTTCCTTCTTGTTCGGTCTCCACATTGTTGCTGTAACAATGCAAATTACCCACCTGTGGGACTAATGAAGAGTTATCTTATCTTATCCCATCTTATCGTATCTTATCTTACTATAGTATTTATATCCACCATTCCTGCTGACAACAGTATTTGGTGTCTACTGCACAGTATATTTTAGTACATGATATTGTCAGATTTTCTATTTCTGGAGAGGTTTATTTTTGACATTATACAATATTTGATGTTTTGTGTGTCTGCGTTTTCTGGGTCTGACTCTGATTCTGAGTGATGTTTACAGTGCAGAACTTATCATTCACCATCACTGATGCTCTTGTGGATGAATGCAATCAAATCCCCTCCACAATGACTGGTGTGAACAGTTCAGAGAATATTACTGATAAATGAATGCTCTTGATTTAAAAAGATGAGCAGGTGTCTACAAACATTTGGACAGATGAGATCCAGATTAAGGCCTAGTTTGAGTTCTTTACATTACATTCTGTTTAAAGTCTTTGTTATAATTTCTGTAACTACTGAACTGTAAGGTTATGATTATTGTTAACTGCAACAGAAACTCTGAGCAGTTCGTCAATTTCAAATGATCTCAAAAACCTGAAGTGATTTTTCTAATACAATGTGGAGTAACTTTTTATTTTCAAAAAAAGTAATGCTCGCCAAAGTCACCAGCCTGTATTTCCAGAATTGAGGTATCAAGACACCAGCGTAACTTGAACACAACACAATAACATCTTGGTTATTTTGTTTCAGGGTTATGAACAACGTTTCCAAAACAGATGCAGCTTTTCTTTCTCCTGCAGGCCCTTTGTGAGTTCTTTTTGATATTCCATCTGCCATGGTGTAGACACACTCTTGTTGCATCGTCACAGCCATTAGAATTATATTGCTAGTATTCCTTTATTTTCAATGTGGGATTTGTTAGCCTGGGACTTGGTTGCATGATTGATTCAACCTGACAAATCTGAAGCTCCCGTAGGCTGTATTTGCACTGATACATAAATGTGAATGAAGGCAATGCACTTGACAGAAAATTCATAACCTTCCAGTTTGTACACATCATTTATCCAAGCAGTTTTCTTACCCTTAAGATCCTGTAAGGTTATAACTTCAGTCTTTGAAGGTAGAAGTGCTCTGTCTGTAAATGCAAAGTATAACTGAAGGCACCAAAATATTTTCACACTTTCGATTCCTATATTCATACCAACACAGACTAATGGGGTGTAAAATTATGCTTAGAGCTTTTACCAGGAAATCCACAGTGAAGTCCTAATTACAGCTCTGTAATTATTCCAGTGTGACAGAGACACACACACTAGATAGTCATAATGAAGCTCTTAGAGAAAGATAGCATAAATACTGGGGATAATTGTGCACATATTAATAGAGCCTGGTATGGGAATATCAGAAACGTGCAGAAGTCATTTGTTCCATTATCCTGAATGCACAGTAAAAGGGAACTTGGGATGAATTTTTTCATGAGGCCTTTCTATGCTGATAGAGGGTTACTGCATTGCCTCACAACTTTATCTGCATTGTCCCTTCCATGAACCCTTTAATTTAAAATATACGCAGGGGAGTTCTACCAGACAACTTCTGCCCTCTACTGGACATCTAGAGGCAGTGCAGCCTAAAGCCTAAAATAAAATCAAAGGCCAATTTCTAAACAACAACAATAAAAAAGATAATAGTCACAATAACAGCAATAGTACTTCCTGATATTATTATTAATATTATTATTGTTGTTGTTTATGTTGTTATTGTTGTGGTTGTTGATATTAGACAAGAAGGAATAACTGGTAAACACAAGCCAAACAGACTAATCTGCGTATCCTTACGTGTGTCTGAGTTGTTGATGGTAAAAAATAAGACAGTAAATAAATAAGGTGTTTATAAAAAGTATAATTTCATGTATAAGTGCTTGTTAATGTTATGTCATTTGAAACCATACTGAGCAATTAAAAATACTCAGTTGTTTAAATTTCTGGGAATGGTCTTAGTGTGCAATGCATCACTGACAGTCACTTTATCAGCATTTTGCTCAACCACCATACCACCACCTCCAGTCTGGACCACAAACTTAAGGATAGCATGTGGATGACGTGGATGTTCAGAGGAAAAAGACGTGAGAAAATAATTTTTCTTCAGTCATACTCTTCATTTATCCACTGTTGTATTAACACTCTCTGCCTTGGCTAGCAGGAGAGGAATCCATGTTTCTACTGTTGGAGTCCGTCCATATTATGCACTCAGAGCTGTCCTCTCTTGAATGCATAATGTGGCTGTGCTCCAGCAGTAAAAGCAACATTGGCCGTTTCTTTCATTTCATCAGTTTAATGTTTAGTCGAGTAGGAGCCAAACTTTATGATCTTGTCAACATGCTTGTCAGTGGTCAGCCATAACGTTTTTGTAGAGTTTAGTCCCAGTTCCAATTTGCTGGACATGCAGCAAACATTCTGGTTACCTGCTGCTCTTTACTCTCACCCGGTGTTAGTGCACCTGATCCAGTCAATCGAGCCTCTGCAGGATGCAGACTAGACTCATTATGAAGCTGTACCTCCAGGAGCAGGGCTGATGGCCACAGCTTTACTTATTGAGTCGCAGCCATATGAGTCACAGGCTGTTTACAATAAGGAGCAGGTGCACCTAATAAATTGACCACCGAGCCGAGCACTGGCGTTTGTGGCCTTTAAAGTGCTCTAGGCAAAGTATGGGGGGTGAGTGACAATATTTTGACAAGTTATTGTCGTCTGGCTTGAATGAGAATATTTTATGTGGACAGTACATGTGGCACTCTAGACCACTTAGTGTCTATTTAGCTGGTTAAGGAAATGCGCTACAGCAGATTTTTACATGACACAGTATATTAGATGCAACTTCTTATTTATATTTTTAAACTGCAAGTTCTCTCGACATACAGAATGGATTTGGAAGTGTTCATTTATTATTGCAGCCTAAGCTAATCTAGTATGCATTGTCCTTTATGTAAGGTATACAATTAATGAAGTTTTAGCAACCACCTGTTAAAAAGGTTGTGGCAAAACAACCGGACATCAGTCTCTTTATGTGATTATTTTCCTCAGTAAGAGGGAATCTAATGGCCCATGTATCTGCAGGAGAAAAACTGAACTCGGCCTCCCTCAACCGACAGTGCACAGTCAAGTGCTTAATGTAAATTTTGGTGCCACTGAAAATCTGAATACACAGGTCCCCACATCTAGGCATATTCTGTATTGTAACACATTTAATTTCAGATTATAAGAATATTATCCTTGACGAAAACGACAACACACCTTTCACGAACAGGATCAAGTGTTTAAAGAGGGAGCAAATAGGTGAACAAATAGTTGTGGTGCAAAAGGGAAGTTTTTTGCAGATGGGAACTCATAGTAAGCATTTCTCACATTGCATTTTCACATTGGTCCACCGGCTGAACACTATTTATAATCCATAGGAACAGACTATTCATTTGTATTAAACATATCAAATTCCTCGTCATTCAAACTGTGCAAAGACTAAATATGTGGTTAAACCTGCTTTTTACAAAAACTCCCACAAAGGTAGCATGCTTGTCTTTGTGTTTATTAGTGATAGCTCCGAATTTGAGTGGTACCAAATGGATATTAGTTCCTGTTCAAAATACACCCTTGGCTGTTATGGAAGAAAGCTTTCTGAACTCATTTACGCTCCCTCGGGGGCAATGTACATTGGGGAAAATAATCATTGGATCTCTTGCTGAATTTGTAAGTTAGCTGATTTACAAAAAACAGTCTCTAATTTATGAGGTAGATTCATTTTTTATGGAGACAGAAAAAGGTATTTGATACCAAAGCAAAACATTACTAAGTAAAAGCAAAACATGACTTAGATCTGGGTGAGAAACCCTAGTTGGCAAACACAGCAGTGACATTTCTCGTAGTTGGTCACGAGGTTTGCACACATCTCTGGAGGGATTTTGGATCACTCCTCTTTACAGAAACTCTCTAAATCCTTTAGCCTTCATGGCTGCTTGGCAACTCGAAGCTTCAGCTCCTCCACAGATTTTCTATAGAACTTAGATCTGTACTTCTTCTTTAGCCACTCCTTTGATCCCTTGGCTGTATGTTTTGGGTCATTGTGATGCTGGAAGACCATCCACAACCCATCTTCAGTGTTCTGGCTGAGGGAAAGAGGAACCATTGCATGAAAAACATCCCCGAACATGTTTCCGCCTCCATGCTTGACTATGGGGATGGTGTTCTTCGGGACATACTCAACATTTCTCTTCCTCCTAACACAGCGGGTTGATGTACATGTGCCTTCTTCTTAGTGACTGTGGTCCCAACTGCCGCCAGATCATTAACAATCTCCTCAAATGTAGTTCTGGGCTTTCTCCTGATCATCCTCACCCCATGATGCAAGATACTGCAAGGAGCTCCAGACTGAGGGCAATTGATGGTCGTTTTATATTTCTTCCATTTCCGAATAATCACACCAACAGTTGTCACCTTTTCATTAAGCTTCTTGCTGATGGTCTTGTAACCCATTCCAGCCTTGTGCAGGTCTACAATCTTGTCCTTGACATCCTTTGACAGTTCTTTGGTCTTATCCATTGTGGTGGAGAGGTTGGAATGGAAGAAACGGATTCTCTGGACAGGTGTGCTTTATATACATAACGAGTAAAGATCAGGAGTATCTGCAATTGAGCCAGAAGTCTGACTGGGCTGCAGGGGCTCAAATTCGTATTTCACTCAATGACATGCAAACCAATTGATAACTTTTATGTAACATGTTGTTTCTTGATTTTTGGTTGATATTCTGTCTCTCTCCATGAAAATTAAACTAACTCATAAATTTAAGACTGTTCAGCAGTCCCCCACAGGGGATCAAATAATTATTTCCCCCGCTGCAAATTCTACCAATACATCACAGCTGCTTTAATGGTTATGATTATACTAACATTGGAACAATATGGTCAGCGGAAGTGTAAAACCCTTGGTTATTATTGAGGACACCAGAAGATGGTGCTATACAGCTGTGGGTCAGACACAACCTGCAAATCCAGATTCAGAGCTGAGTTTGAGGTTGTTCTGGGCACACAGCTAGGACCATAACATTTTATACAGCTATACAAGTTCCCCTATGAATGTGGCCTCCTGAGAGAATAAGGCCAAAGCATAGTAGCAGTGTGAGCTGTATTACTACTGCCACTCATGACTGACGTGTGTGTGTGTGTGTGTGTGTGTGTGTGTGTGTGTGTGTGTGTGTGTGTGTGTGTGTGTGTGTGTGTGTGT
>JBBJLR010117703.1:0-19978 GCA_037577145.1 Brachypetersius gabonensis | reverse complement strand
CACACACCTACACACACCTACACACACCTACACACACCTACACACACCTACACACACCTACACACACCTACACACACACCTACACACACCTACACACCTACACACCTACACACCTACACACCTACACACACACACCTACACACACACACACACACACTAAAATATACTCACCACTTTCCTCTTGGCACAGAGGAAGGCGTGACACTCTAGTGTTTCATTTTGTTGGTTCTGGGCGATGTAAGCAAACACCTTGTCATGCACTTTGTCTGCCGTGCAATACGATATTCTGCAAGGAACAAGACACAGTCAGGTTAAAGCTAAGAACTTCTAAATGCCATCAGACTGACTCCTGTTCAAAAATAATGTATATTAGGACACTATAAACAAACTGCCAAAATGGTAATGGTAATTAGTGTGATATACCTGGTAGCTAAATTAACCTTATAGTTCCAGTGCATAGAAGCAAACTTGTTCTGATCATGTCCTGTTCTTGTCCTGACTGACTAAACAAGTCCATCACCACTGGGTACATTTTGTACATATAATCAAACTTCTACTTAAAACATAAAGCCTTTAAGCTTGTGTGTCCATGTGTGAGACTTAGGAGATCAGTCAGTGGGGGCCAATGTGGGTTCATTCCACACTAATCACCAAATAGTTCCACATACCACAGCGTGCTCTAAGGAAAACCCAAGTTCAGTAAGTTCAGCTCCAGGCTGTACACTCAGACAAAGAGTTGGACTATATGGACATAAACACAAAAACTCACCTGTATATAGAGACGCTCTCTATCAGCTGATTTGAGACGCTGTTGTAAAGAATGATTCCCTGAGGTGTGACCTTCAGGGTCACCTTGGGAAGCTTCTTTCCACTGGCTTTAGCCTAGGAACCATTACAGACAACGCTTGAGCACAACAGAGCAGGAGAAATTATGGACAAAAGATTGATATTTAGCTATAATAATAATAACAATAACAATAACAATAATAATCATAATAATCATAATAAAAATAAACTATTATTATTATTATTATTATTATAGCTAAATATCAACTTTCATACATGAATACAGTTGAATGCAGCTCAAAATGTTATACAATGCAAATACAATAAATAAAACAGATGTTTTCAAAGATAAACAAATAATACGATTGGTAAAGAAAGAATAAGTAATCCGAAAAAATGCATGCATATGACAATAAATATGAACAAAAAGCTATAGTAAAAAGTGAGTTGCTTTTTAAAAGAGAATGAATATCTGAGGGCAGGTTGTTTGGTGCATACAAACAGAAACTGCTTCTCCTTGTTTCTTGCACTTTAATTTGTAGTGCTAGATAATCTTTATGGCCTATTTGGAACACCCCTGAAACACAGAACTGTGCAAAAGTCTTGCAAGAGCCACTCCATATCTCTTAATATTTTACTTTGAACAACCTTGTTGGTGAAAAACATTCTGCTCATTAGCTTCAGCAGATTAAGTGGAAGAAATTGGAATAAATTGTTTACTTTAACAGGCTACAAGGCGTTGAAAGATACAAGGGGCCTAGATAAAGGAGTTCTAACCACTCAGGATTCAGCACCACCAGTATACTGATCACCGCCTGATCATCTGGAATCATCTGCTCCTGGTTCTTCACTGATTCAGGACTTCAGTTAGATGTGCTTTGTTATGCTTGAATGATTCATATGTAGGTCACTGTGTCAGGCACAGGGACTAGACTGAAAATGAGAATTTTTATTCAATGTTCAAACAATGTTTCAAACAATGTACAGTCCTAATCACACTTTAATTGCAATGAAATATGCAGCTGGCCGTTCGGTACAACATCCACAATCTGATCAGAAAAGCATGTGTGAAGCAATGTGAACTGTACTTTCAAATGCTCACCTTGTGGACAGTGTTTTATCTGGATACCCATCATCGATGTTTGCAGCTATATTTATAATAATAATTGTGATTACGGTGTTAGCCTTGCTTACCGTTGCAACAATCCTCTTAACAGCAGCAGCTGACAGATCTTCACCCTTGGGTTGGTCCACAAGAGTCATTCCTAAATGGCGTATGTTAAAAGTCATGCCCTCCACAAGTGTCTCTCTGGTGTCCGTCCAGTTCTCTGGAAGCTCTGAGAAAACAGAACAAGGTTTATGGTTTATTAAAAGGTCAAACAGCTACAAAAACAAGTCTACAGACCCAAATGATGACTCTACAGACAGACAACGTACTGTATGTGGAGTTAAAGTACAAGGCTTTAGGTCAATATATGAAGCGAACAAAATGGACTGCAGAAATATTGCATTTAAAGAGTCAATATTTGTTTTACTTAAACTGAGCCCCTAAAGCTCACAAACATTCCTGGAAAATATGCAGGTGCCCTCGCTGTCCTAAAGACACTTCATAACACAAAGCTCAGGGCTTCAGATACCCAACAGTAACCATCAGCAGAGCGGCTCCGAGTCTCCAAGGATGAGCGCTCTTTATCTGAGGCCAAGTCTGGGTTACTGAGCCTCTGTTTATGAAGCACGGTGATGATGGAATGTACAGATAAACCTTGATCAAAATCATTAGAAGGCTTGAGTATGACCCAGTTTTCCTAAGGCGTGGATGAAACTGCCTCAGTTCTCCCTTCTGTCCTTAAATTCTCCTTTTCATGTTCAGCCTTGCACAGCTTGTGTTTGAGAGTAGAACAGTTCATAAAAGAAACAAAAACAAAACATTTCAGGCCACAATACACAAGACTGCAAGAGGCACCAAGTTTCTTTAGGTTCCTAAAGCAAATGGACTAATAAAGGGGTTACCCATTCCTCATGGTATCCCTTATAGTGGCCATAATCCTTCAACATGGTTTGAACAAATAACAATTTTGCTTAGCTCTGGCAGCATTTTTAAATGTTTTTGTAATTAATTTTCTTGATCAAATCATCTTTTCATAAAAATACACCCCTGGGCCATTCCTCATTTCTTTATATTTAGATTTGAATCATCATGTTGGTACAAAATAATGTTTTATGCCAGTCAAACTGTATTATATTCGGTATACTGCATACATTAAATACATCAAAAATAGGAATAGGAACAAATGTTTTACTGTGACAGGCTGCAACATGCCTAAAGATACAAGATGTCTAGATAAAGGTTTGTTATTTTTGAATGATTCGCACGCAAGTCTTAACAAACAGACTGAACAGAAAATGAGACTCTGAAAGTCCTTCAGGAAGCCTGGAGAACTGTTAAAGACAAGAACGTCTTGCAAGCAAAATATGAGGAAATGGGTTAAGACTTTTGCCACCGGACATATTTAACTCCACTTATAAAATAAAGTATTGATCTCCATTCATGGAAGTGGCACGTTACTGTTTGTTTGTGCGTGTGCGTGTGTGTGTGTGTGTGTGTGTGTGTGTGTGTGTGTGTGTGTGTGTGTGTGTGTGTGTGTGCTGCACAGAGTGGATCACAAACTGCTTGAGTTTTTAAACTGAGTCCCCTTACTGTCCACTGTATTAGACACACAACCTGTGGGTCCACCTTGCAGGTGTGACACAGCACATCTTCTGTTGCTCAGCCTGTGGTCTCTCATCCCTGGTCAGTTTCTGGCCATAGGACACGTTTGACTGGATATTTTGGTTGCTGGACACTTCTCAGCTCAGCAGGACCAACAGGATTGGACAAAGTGGACATTAAATGCATAAATAAATAGACGCATGTGATAAAGTGCCTTATCAGCTTCTGTATATTATATATATAGTGATGTAGCAACACACTTCCACAGAGCCACTTTTGGCTGGCAGCAGTATCTTTTTAAAAATCTCAATAATAACACTACTGGTTCAAACTACCCACAGAATTACTGTAACTTCCTCAGTCACTTACTCACGCAGAAAGAGCAAAGATGAAAGAAGGAAAAGGCCTGACTTATGGTCCTATAGAAACACTGAAATGTCCCTTAGTGATTTAAGGGTCTGGAGAGAAGACTTTTGTGTATAATTTCCCCGGCCAGAAATAATATATCCTGTGTAGAGATTATTGATGATCGTCCTTCACACCTGAGAGTCATTCTCAGAGGCTCATAAACAAAAAAGAGACATAATAACAGAGCCAGTGTGATAGGCAATCTCATTAAACACTGATTAGTCTGACACCCAGAAGCCCTTAATCACCACAGAAACTTCTACTTCATTTGAATGATCATCGTTGCAAGGGTGGGGCGGCCAGTGGTTCAGACTCTGAACTTCCTCTACACTGAAATGCCGAACTCTGGGCTGCACAGGCTTCGCCCACAATGCCAGAACCAACATCGTTTTTTTAAACAGCTTTGAGGAGATTATGTTTAATTGTTTTCATTAAGTTCCTGAAGGTTTGACCACTGGCCATTTTGACCCCTTGAGCTACTTTGGTCAGAATAAATAAACAGGAAATGCCTCTAGTCAGGAAACAAAGTAAATATCATAATGTAAACCACAGGAAGACTTCAGTCAGTTAGAAACACAGGAATGCTAGGATTAACCTCTCTAGAGACTACTTATTTTGCAGGCACTTAAACGTTTTATACACTTTATTCTTTATAAAAGTAAAGCACTCTGCCAAACCTGAGCTTTGAGGTAAACTCAACTACAACAAATCAATGTAGTTTCATCTTAGGAAAACATCTCTGCAAAATGGCCTTGGGAAAATGGAGGGCCTGGCTTTTTTAAATAAGAGTTTGCTGTACCATGTAATTCAAAATATGCAATTTCTCCCCCAGTCCATGGTTATTTAAGGGCGTGGAGAGAAGACTTGTGTGTAATTTGTGTATAATTCCAGCCACTAAGATGAAAACAGGTTCAGATGTCAAAACAATGAATCCATTTACAAAGGACCACCACCCTTTCGGCCTACAGCAGGTCAGCCCCTACATTAACACTGGAGTGATCCGAGATGTGTGCCGTAGCTAATTATAAAACCAAGGAAGGCTGTGTTTCTTAGTCGTTAGGTCACCTTAAGGCTGTCCTGTTCTGCAAGATCCTTTTGAAAGCAGTTGACAAATGTAACCTTCACTTTGACAATATTTAAGGACACAGATGGCATCCTTGCAGCCTTCCTTTAGTGGGTTAACCTTGGAAAGGGAGGGCTGGAGTGACTGGGGTATATGTTTCCTAGTGTTCACCTTGTTCAGGACATTACTCCATACATGTTGAAACATTTCTTGAATGCCCCTCAATCCATTAATTCAGGAATCAGCCATTCAGAACAAAATTCTCTTCCACAGAACAGTCCTACCAAGGCCCAGTCAAGCAAAAAACATTGCTTTAAGGATAAAAAGGAAGTGGATAATTTTTACGTAAACACAAAACAGTTTCCTGTACATAAAACGTTATAAACATCAAAAGTGGACTTCAAGGGGGAAGAAGGTAGAACAAGGGGCCCGAACATACTCTCACTGTAACATGTGCAGCAGGTTGCTCCTTCAGGTCCTGACACGAGCAGTAAATTACTGAATGGCCTTTTACAAAACGAGGCAGTTGGGAAAGCCTGAACAGCTGCTGGCTGTGAGCTGCTGGTGCATCTCCCCCATCTGCATCAGATCCTCCACCTGTTTAGTATGAGCAGTACACCGACTCACGAGGAATCCAGAGGCACCGGCTATAAATCGTCCCTCTATAAACCACCATAAAAAAGTCCACTCCAGTCACTCTTCATTACAAAGCAGCCATGTTTGCTGCAGACCATGCAATTTCTCACTGGGTGTGTGTGTCTTCAGAGCGTTTGAAGGGCACCCACCCTTTCTAAAGATCAAGTCTGTGGCACGTGATGTGGGAAGTAATTAAAAAGTATAACCAGAATAATCAGCATGAATGAGACACAAGGCATTCTGGCCTTTTATTAAATGAAGGTTTTAGATGGGATGAAGTTTTAATGGCCATACAGGCTAATATTGCTGACAAAGAAGAATGCAAGCCAGTAACTGTTAAATAGCATGAACTCATTTTCATACTGCTATTTGTTTTCATTCATTATTAGCAACATTAGCATTACTGACCAAACCATCCCTTCAAACCCAGGCACCAGTTTAAGCGATGGGGGATTGTAGCAATAAGAAAAAACAAATAAATAAATAAACAAAAATTTTTAAAAAAATCATGTAATCATCACCCTGTCCATGTGCATTAAAAGGGGCCATATAACAGAAGACAGAATTTTCAAGAAAGTGTTGGATGCAGTATGGACTTTGTCAATTTAGTCCATTCAGTCCATGCGTGGGAACTAAAAGCTGTTCAGCTAAGCAGTATGTGCTTCATTCCCCTCACTGCTATTAGAATACAGTAAATGCAAATAACATAATAAAGTAAACAGTGATTTTGTGTGTCAGTGTGTTTGCTTCACCATTCTCCTAATGGAAGTCCAGTATTACTTGTAGTTTCCATTAAATATCTGATTTGGCTCAATCAGTGCTTTATTAGATTGAATCAGGAGCTGCTGATGGACTCACAAAGCCATGAAACGGCTGAAATCAAATCTGTAACCAAATTTGCATTCTTTTAACCACAGTTAAGCTCTGATTTGTATGTATAAGTTTTATATACTGTATATATGATGCATTTTTTACTAAAAAGGTCATCTATCTATCTCTCTATCTATCTCTTATTTATTTGTTCAAAAGGCAGGGCATTTAGCTGTGCTTGAACTCTAAAATTCCTTCTGCAGGCATCCCAGCCTGTCGTCAGGGTGTTAAGTCCTCTCAGCCACTAAACAGCTCTTATGGGGCCAAGAGAGCTCTCGAGTTCCCAATGTTCCCCTCAGACAAAGCCACAAATCAGAGAGAGCTGTGGTGCCAGTGTAGGAGTTTACAGTCTCAATCACATTTTTACTGAAGACCTTATTAAGGTATGCATCCATCGCTCCCTGGGCAGTTTGACTACACGTATTTAATGGTAATGTAAGTTTTTGAATAATCCTCTTTTACTAGAAAGAAAAGGAGGACTTGTGTTGCAAGAAGCTACACTAGTATTCTCCTGAACTAAACTACCAGTAAAAGATCAGACATTAACAAAATATATAGGATTATATTACACATATTATATGGTTATACTGCTACACATTATGCCTGCAATGCATTTCAATTTATTAAAGGTTCTATAGAATCTTTTTCCTGGCAGAGGTAAACAAATACTGATTCAAAGTGTGTGCTTACTTCTCCATCCATACAGTTCACATATTGAAACTAAGCTGCAAGAACAAAATCTGGTACCCAAACCCAAACGAACAAGAGGCAAAATGAAAAAGGACAATCAATCAGGGCACTTTAAAACATCCTGGCAAATTAGTGTCCATGATGGTTAAAGACGGGTCAAAATAATTTGACTTTTGCTTGATTACACGAACATCTCTGTTCCTCCAAACACCCTGACTTTTATTGGATTACATGAAGACCTGAATTAATCAGAACACCCAGAGCTGTCAGCCTGACAGAAACACTGTGATTGCTTAGAGGCTCATTTAATTATTGCAGCCTTCTGTGATATTAATACTGCAATAACAAATATATTGTGCAGTCCTACATGACTTGATTATTTTCTGTGACTGAGCTTTAAAGAGGCCCTAAACTCACAAGACCTGTGGTTTCATTCAGCACTGCTGTGGCCCATTGATTTCCTCTGAACTCTGACGGTGACCTTGGTGCAAAACGGCCAAAGCCAGCCTTGTTTTGAGGACTGAGCTGAAAGGTTACCTGCTACGGGCAGACATGACCATAATTGCATGTTAAGCTCCTTAGAAGTGGCAGGTGACTGCACAACTATCATAACCAGACTGAGCCTAATTACCCGTTTCTGCTGAATGGAAGTTCATTTGGAGCCACGCACATTTCAGCACGAACAGCTACATTATACGTATAAAAGAACTGGGACACACCTGTTTTTACCTCCCTTAATTACAGTGGAGGGCGATCTTAACGCTTTAACATAAGACGTTTTGGACAACGCCATGCTTCCAACTTTGTAGACACAGTTTGGGGAAGAACAAGGATGACTGTGGCCCAACGCACAGAGCAAGCTCCATAAAAACTTGTTTGGACGAGTTTGGTGTATTAAGAACTTGACTGGTCTGTCGTGGTATGCTTGCTTTTATAAACCTGTGGCAATGGGTATGACTGAAATTATTAAGGTGTGTCCCAATACTATTGTCAATAGTGTATTTGAATGCAGTGCCATTAAAGCCCCCGTTAGAGTGATGGTCAGGCGTCCCAGTACTTTTGTCCATACAGTATGTGTTAACAAATGTATGCTCATAGCAAACACTTTTTCGTGAAGGTATTTTGAAGGATGCACATTTCACTTTTAGCTTGATTCACAGTACAAAGATTTAAGTTTTTCTTTCTAATTTTCCAATCCAACTTAAACCATGCAGGTAACTGCTCACCCATTTAAGGCGGAACTGGAGCCTGGGACACAACAACTACTTCACGAAGCGAAAACAAGGGCATGAATAAAAGGGTAGGAATTTTACACTAACAGACAAAACCTGACAAAACCATGAAGCGGCCGAAAAGCATTTGAGCGACAGACATTAAGCCAAAAGGAAGAACAACAGTATATTTCGTTTGGCATCAACACGCACCGAGTGTGTTGGTGTGAAAGTCTCTGATTTCTTAGTTTGAAGTTACTTACTGTGGTGTTTGCTGAAACCAGGACTTCGCAGAGCCCTCCCCGCTGATTTGAGGACATCCATTTTCAAATCTTGACCAGAAAAACTAGAACTAAAAGTCCTGAGAAGCGTCCACCACAGAAAATCCTCACCACACACAGCTGCTCCGCTCCTCAACTTTGTTTTGATGCTCTGGAACGTCAGCCTCCAAGTGGGTGGAGCTACGGCTGTCAATCAATACAGTGAGAGCCGCACATTAACCCTGTCCCAGCTAGACTTTTTATTTCCCAACAGTCTATCCCAGTACAAACTTGAAATGTGTCATTAACTTTTTTTTCTTTTCATGTGGCAATGTTCTAGCCTGGGGCATCTGGTGGCTTAGTGGTTAAGGACTCAGCCTGTGATCAGAAGGTTGTGGGTTTGAATTCCAGGACTGCAAGTGGCACCACTAAGGTACCCCTGAGTAAGGTACCGTCCCCACACTCTGCTCCCTGGTACCAGGCCCAGGTACCGTCCCCACACACTGCACCCCGGGTGCTGTGTTGGCGGCTGACCACTAGTTGCATTTGATGGATGGGTTAAATTCAGAGAAAGAATTCCACATTGTTCACAGTGTGCACTGCATGACTATAAGAGGCCACTTTAATTTAAAATTGCACTAACTAGGGTTCTAGGTCTTCAGTGAATCCTGCAACTGTGGACCATGTCACCCCCCAGTGGCTGTTGGAACAAATCAGCCTTTTTTGTACATTCTATTTTGATCCTGGAAATTACTGTCCTCTGAAGTTAACCTCTTCACTAAGTGAAGCAGTGGGAAGCCGACGATGCCCCCCCCCCGGGGAGCAGTCTGGGGACTATATCTTGCTCAAGGGTACCTCAGTGGTGCCACTTCAAACCCTCCAACTTCTGATTGCAGGGGCAACTCTGTGACCACCAGGCCATAAGCTGTCCATTCATAATTTTTTATTTTTTCAATGATAAAGGAGCAGGTAGTAATCACAAGTAGGCCACAGTTATAAATAAATATACAAATAATTACACATCCTTTTCTTTCTGGATTTCCACTCTTTTACTGCCAAGAACTGAAGTTGCAAGGAGTATATATATATATATATATATATAAGGTGTGCATTCCTATATCTATATATAAGCTACAATACATTTTATTATTTTAAGGTCACTGTATATAAATGGTGCTGCATTGTATCAGTACTGCAATTTTATGGCAAATAGCGATTTCTTTCAAGATCACTAACACTTTTCTGGAATTAAAGTCTATAAATATTGTTTTAAATGGTATATTTACATTACTTCCTCCATCTAATTAGTACACACATGGAACATAAGTGTGACAAAACCAGCACATTTGCATGTGTCTCCTTATTCTGCCTGCAGAAGTTTTGCCCAGACAATTTAATGCAACAAATCACCAGCACCTTTAACGGTTAAAAATGAGACTTTTGTTGGAAGACCTAAGATATTCAGCACACCCAGTAACTCACATGGAGCTGTGATTGGTCAATTGGTCAAAAACACTGTGAATGGTTAGAGGCTCATCTGCATATCGTAGCCTTTTGTGACATCAGTATTGTGCAGCGCAATATTGTGACTATTGAGAAATGATACACTCTATGAACAAAAGTATGGCGACACAACTGTTTTTCAGGTGAAAGGTAAAGGGCACCTTACTTTCAGTAAAGGGCAATCCTAATGATTCAGCAGACCAAGACATTTTGGATATCATGCTACCCACTCAGTATGGAACTTTAGTGTGGAAGAACTTGACTGATCCACACAGAGCCCTGACCTCAACCCCATCCAGCACCTTTGGGATGAACTGGAACGGAGATTGTGATCCAGACCTTCTCGTCCAACATCAGTGTCTGACCTCTACAGAATGAATGGACACAAATTCCCACAGAAACTCCAAAATCTTGTGGAAAGCCTTCCAAGAAGAGTGGAAGCTGTTACAGCTGCAAAGGGGGAACAACTCCATATTAAAGTCTCTGGATTTGAATGCAATGCCATCAAAGTCGATGTTGGCGTACTGATCAGGCGTCCCAATACTTTTTCCAATATATAATGTATATTGTGCAGCCTTAGTATTAAATGTAGTGTCTCAAAACATCTAAAAAGTAAACACAATCAGCGCATTCTTAAGAGGAGAAAACGTACAACAAACCAAGAAATATCTGCTTTCTTCTTTACTCTCCACAAAGTTTACAAAAAAGACCCCAAAACAACAGCATTGCAATTCACGAAGAAAAAAAAAAACAGGAAACCAGTAAAAATTCAACATTTAACAAATCATCCCTGTTGCAAAACAAGGTTTAATCCAAACAAGCTTGTTGCATGATGCAAATTTCAGAGCAACCACTTAAGTAAACATGAGACACGAATAGCATAAACAGGGCTTTTAAGTGATAGATGGTCAATCTTGTCAGCACTGTTACAACAACGTGCATACAGTGCACTTTGCTATTCTCTATGGCTATCTCTACTGCCGAGACGATGATGATGATGATGATGATGGCGGTGGTGAGCTTGGAAACCATACTTGGCACTTTTTACTGAAATTAACATTCAGCAATTTTTGTAAGAACATCGTAAACAAGTTATAAACGAACTCTGATTCGGAGAAACACTGGGAACTGAACAGTAGGTCTGTTTTCAGTGATCTTTCTTGGACATCTACATTCCTCGCCCAAATAAAAAGAGGGAACAGAGAAAGAAAGCATGGCCGTGTGATGACTGAGGGAGGACATCATTCAGGTCGCGGATGTAGTATTTTCAAACCGAAAAGATTCAAGGCACTGCATTAAAATGACAATGTGAAAGATCAGCGACCCACACCGCGTATGATCAGCTTTTTCTGCATATTTCCTAAACTCGATTTTTGAATTTGGTCCGATAGTAAAGAGGATTTGCACAAAGGCCAAAATAGAACATTCCCAAAATGTATGCAGCATATAATCAATGAAAACATCACAACCGTTCTCAACCTCTGCTCAAACCTGGGGCGTCGCCGCACAACTATTAACACAAGTGAACTATGGATTTGTCAGAACTCGGGACAGAATGGAGCATTTCACCGCTCCTTATCCGTACTGAAACACATTTGTTGCCAAGAAGAGAAAATTACAATACGATGGTCGTAACTGAATCAAAACATGCTCTTTCGACAGACAATCACAGCATCTAGATGAACAAATTGTGTCTTCAATCACAAATACTCTCATCTCATGGTAATAAAAGAACAAAAACACATAGTATTTCTGGTTGCACCTCACCCAAGGCCAGTAATTTGCAAGGCCACGTACATAAACCTGCGTCAGCTGCCGGAACATTTTCTGAGGTGAAATGACATCAAAATTGACCAAAGCAGTCTTTATGACAACCGGCGCTTGCTGGAATAAGCCTTTATAAATGTGTATGTAGGTTTATGTTGGTGTCATACAGCCTTACAAACACAAGCCTTCAGTGAAGTGTTACCATTTTTCCACTTTTTGTACATTCATTAAACATACCATGGAGGTAAAAAAAAATAAAAAATCCTGCCTTCCTTCTGGCACTTAAAAGTCCTCATGTTTAACACAAACGTGGAAAGATATAAGCCTGAAACGTTAGAGGGACTAGGACACATAAGCACCACAGGCTGTAGTGGCAATCCTAAAATTCAAACCGGGTAGACTTTACTCAGCGTGACATCCCTTTGTCCTGTCTTTCCTCCTTTAGTTTATCCAAGAACAGGGTACAGATTACGGAGAGGGAATGTTAAAAACACTCTTAGGAGGTACATATACTGAGTCTGGCCAATATAGAGGACAAAATAGACAAAAAGGAGGGGAGAGCTTTCACTTTTTCAGTGGCTGGTATACAGAGGCGTTGGGGTCTAAACTGGAGGGACTGGTGTCCATAAACTTGGACGAGTAGTGAGGCGTGACGGGGGTCATGTTGTTCGTTTCTGTTGAATACGTGATGCTGGGCATGACGGCCATGACCTCGGCTATCTTCTGTTTCAGCTCCTTTATCTCCTGCTCCTTTTGAAGAATCTGACCTGCACACAAATCCGTACAAAAGGAAGCATCAATGACTGTGTATGTGTGTGTGCGCTTGTGTGTGTGTGTGTGTGTGTGTGCGCACTTGCCTGCATGTTAAAGCTTGAAATATCCATTTGACCTCAACAGGGCTTGACTCCTCTGACTTTTTTTTAAAAACAGTTTTTAAACTGAGATTTTTTTTTAATCTTGAGTTACTTCTCTCCTCCATCTAAAATATTTGTACTTCCATCACACAAATCTTTTACTGATTTTCTATGTATTCTTGTTTTTTTTTCTTACTATTTTATGTTTAATAATTTTATTCCTGTAAATGGAATGTATGATAATGAGTCATATGAATAAACTTTACTTGAAGTCTTTTGCATAGGCACAAGGCCCAAACAAGGTTTGGGCACATTATATTTGGGCAAAACAGGAACATTATGGATGTGGACTTTACTTCAGTTTCCCCACTGTTGAATGTTGGGTTCAGACTAATTTTATTTTCAGGCTACAGTCTGACTGAACAGAATTTGCTGATCCACAGTAGGGTTCAGAGAAACTGGGTCAGAAATGTATCAGAGTACAGACAGGTTTGGATTTATAAACTGTCCTTGAGGCTCCAGCCAGGTCAGGTCAGGTCAGGTCAGGTCAGGTCAGGTCAGGTCAGATTTCTAGGCCTGACTAAAGCATTAGTGCCCATGTATGAAAGTGTGTGTCTATATAACACAAGAAGGCAAGTGACATAGTGAGAAAGGAAGTGTAACCTTGTGCAATCTCTAGCTGTCTCTTGGCGTCCCCCAGTGCTGAGAAGAGGTCCAGCTTGATCCTGGTCTCAGCACTAAGACTGTTTTCCAAGTGCAGGGTCTTATCCTGCATGGCTGACAGTGCAGACATGAGAACCTCTGTATCTTTCTCGTTTTCTTTATACTTGCGCAGCTCCTGTCAAGCAGAGATGAGAGAGGGAAAATGAGCAGGGGCATGTTTTATCTATGCCTTTTACTCCCAGTCATCAAACTCACTAATCCAGAGATGTAGAAACTGCACATCTCTTCAATCATTCTTCAAACCACACAATCTAATGCAGCACCACCAACTGCCTCAGCATGCTGGGAGGAGAATGCTGATCACTTGACCCAGATGCTAGTGAATCAGTATGTTATTCTTATGAGCCCTACAGTTAAATCCAGTTCTAATAGGAGCCCACCCCCCCCAACCATGTTCCTCTCTCTATATATATATATATATATTACAGCATTAAGCAACATTCAGAAATAGATGGCCTCAAATTCAATTTATAAAGATGGCAAAACGCATGGCAATCTCAAACCTGAAGGTTATTCACCTTTAAATATCTTATCCTTTATTCTACTTGTCCAATTTCTTTAAGGAAAAGGTTTTATAGGAGAAATGCCTGTGGCTCACCTGCGCTTTAACCTCCAGCTCTCGGAGCTGCTCTTCTTTAAACTTAACATCGTGGGAGAGTTTCTTGCACTCAGACTCCAGCTCTCGGATGCGTGTCCTCAGGGAGTCTGTGCATTCCCCTCTATAGAGATATAAGAACATGCCGTTAGATTTCCACCACTCAAGTACCAGCAACTGTTAATAAACATAACATAAAATGAAAAGCTGAAGGAACATGTTTCCAAAATCACTGCATCTGAAACTGCTGCATGATAGCTAAACTTCTATATCTGCACAGAGACAGATAACTTACATATTGAATAAGCTTGTATTATTTGTTTTTAGAGCACTTTTTAAATTTAAAGCACGTCTGATTTCTCTTGTATGACATTTACTTTCTACTGGCTGCACTGAAAATAACCATTTTGAACTTGCTGGAAGCAACATCTATCATGGAGGTGGAAATCATAACTAGTGGATGAAAACAGGCCAACGCCTCAGTCACGGTGGCCTGCTGGGCCGTGCCCCGCGTGGGTTTTACCTGGAAGCAGCAGCCAGAGCAACAGCTCGGGCAGCTGTGGCTTCCTCCAGTTTTTTCCTTTTCTTTTCATCAGATAGCTGTTTCTCCACTGCAGCTCGTGCCTCCTGCTCGGCTTTCAGCCGTTTCTCCAGCTGAACAATCGTCTGTTTGTCCTTCTGCTTGGCTTGTACTGCATTATGAAGCCTGATCAACACACACATAAAGACAATATTAATACTAAAAAATAACTTGCATAACTTTCCCCTTAAACTGAATGCAGTTAATCAGATGAGACCTGTCAGATGTCTTGAATTTGCTTCTTTAGTTTTGCAGTAGAGCTTAAATGATGGAAGCTTATACAACCAAGTATTAATCTCAAACAAACTGTTTTCAGCCACGTGCTGCATTCTTGTCTGTTTTTATAAACAACAGTATGTGACAGTAGCTGAAATTACAACTGCAGACTATGAGATTATTCAAACCTTCAATGTCTACCCACCCCCCCAAAAAAAAAAATACCTTCTACCATTTTATTTCAGCTGTTCATTCACTGTTTTAAAATCTGAAAGTTGCTAGTGAAACTTACAACTCACATTACATTTTGATATCATTAAACGTTTTGGTGACAAATAATTTCAAATTTCAACAAAATGTTCAACAAAAGGAAAATGTCTCAGTGGCCTCACCGCAGTCATATATTCACAAAGGACAGACCTGGTTGATGAACTGGGTAGGATAAGTTATGACAGTTTTAAACGTTTTATTGCAATGTCTGGTTTGTTTACATACTTGGATCTGTTATAAATAACACATTTTTTTGGTATTACAACACCCTCCACCATAAATGTCTCCGGTATCAGACAATGTATTCATAACTATCTGTAGTAACTCCCTGTCAGTTTGCTTTAAGAGGCATTAAACACTTTAGATGTTTGGTCCCAATCATCGATTATTTTTGACATTTTGATAATGGAAATGAAAAATTTTCATCAACCCTAGCTTCTCCCACAGGAAAAGAAAATATCTCATAGTATGTTGAATTCCTACTTGTTCTGCAGCAGCTCGTTCTCCTGGCGGAGCTGGCCGAGCTCAGAGCGCATGCTCCTCTCTACACTGCCCAGAGAGCCGATCTGACCACGCAGGTCCTGCTCCACCTGACGGCTCGCCTGCAGGTCCGCCTTCAGTTTCTTTATGTCCTGCTCCAGACTTTACACAGGTACAACAAAATTCTCCATTAAACCACCAACACTTACAAAAATAACATCTTTTTGTAACGCAAGTCTCTTCAGAACTGAAGCCTCTTACCGCACTAAAGCGTCCGGCTTACTGAGCTGGTTGTTGGGAATATAGTTCTCCATCACATCTCGATGGTTGCTGGCATTTTTCCCTACACCTTTCTGCTTCTTCTCATTTCTATTCGACGTGGATGAGGAGGGCACACTGCCATTGGTGGAGCTGTGGCTGCGGGGGGAAGAGTTTTTATAATGTTTGGAGGAGGAACCTCCACCTGGGCTGCACAGCTCCTCTTTGAGGAGCAGGTTCTCAGCACTGCCTCCCAGATCGTTGTTCAGTCTCTTGCTGCTCAGGTAGTTCTCCATATACTCAATATCCTGCAGCTTAGAGTCCACAGTCTGTAGGATGTTGTTAATTCCTATACTGTGCTGTTGCTGTTTCTTAGCCTCTCTGTCTCTTCCGCCCTCTTTGCCTCGCTCCCGGTGCTCCAGCTCTGGGAAAGAAATCTGCAGTTTCTTGGTGGCAGGAGTTCCGTTCTGAGCCAGAAGCGTTGAATCTGCCTCCAACATGCCTTTAGAGACAGCTACAAAGAGAAAGAGGGAGAGATCAGTCTGAAGAATAAGACTGTGATGTCCTATAGCGTTTTTGTTTCCCATCACCACAATATGAACTGATCTCATCCAAACACACACACACAAGAAAACTGAGCATTTTCTCTCTTTTCTAATCCAAGCGTCCACTGAGTCATCATCACTTCTGGACATGCTGGCAACCATATCATAGACACTGCCAAGACCAGAAATAAAGAAAATTAAGCTTGAAAAGAACAGAGAAAATGCTTGCACAAAGCAGTTAACCAAATAAACAAATGGAAAGCAGGACAGCAGCCCAAGAGCCTGATTTAATGGCTGGCCATTCTATGCCCCTGCAGCAATGGACACTTCAGCCCACTTCATTTCAATCCACTGAGGATGGACATTCAGGACGTTTTTCTAAACACAGCTAATCTTTCATGTAGCCATTTTATATCAAAGGAACTTAATATTATGTGACTGTTTGAGACTGAAGTTCAATTAGAGTGCAAATAACAAGCAATTTGGTTACTGGCATTATACAGTTTATGTTAGAAAGTGTAGAAAAGGATGTTCATGTCTTTACTGAGAGAACCACATTTGAATCACAGATAAAAGACGTAGGTGCCCATTTAAAAGCGAATTACAGTTAATCTTGTAAATGAACTGTAATTCAACATCTGTTTATTTTATGCCAAACAGGTAGTGAGCTAGATATAGTATCAAAGGTAAACACACGTCTACATTTACACATTTATTCATTCTTTACCTTCTTCTGCCTCTCTCTCTTGCCTCTGTAACATCTGCTGCTCTGGAGGCAGGGCCTGCTGCAGGAGCTGCATGTAGAACTCGTTCTCCTTCTGAACCTCCTTCTGTTTCCGCAAGCGCATCTTATAGCTCACATAGCTCTTAAAGCCAAAGCCCAGCGTCACCACAGGGTAGCCAATACTTACAAAAAACAAACAAACAAACAAAAAACAACAACAAATAATGTAACAATGCATTTTTTTGAAACATTTGAGAAAGTGTTCAGACGCTTTTTTCTGTTTTACACACACAGTGCATATAACCCCTCTAGATTTATACACAGAATGTCTTTTGGCTTCATGGTTATAAATATGAACAAAAACATTTGAATGCATAAACAAACAAATATATGATCAAACTAAAATTATGGGGGAAAAAGTATACAGACACCATATTAAATGCATCCTGACACATGGCTGCATTTCTGTAAATGGTATTGGGATATTACACGTCATTGAAGGAAACATGAATCGAAAGATATTACAGGTAACTTTAATTGCATCAGCCAAGAAAGAGAAGAAAGTAGACACTAAAGCAAAACAAAATAACTTTTGGTATCAAAAAATGGGTCTAGACAGTCATCTTACTTGAACCCCACTGAACAGTTACCCATCAGAGGGAACCTCATAGTCTTGGGGAGTTTAAGACTGTGTACCACGAGATATTGGTCAAAATTAAAGCGCGATACTGCAAAAAGCTTTTACTTGGTACAACAGAACTCTCTAAGCTGTAACAGCAAACAAAAGCGTCGCAGAAAAGTACTAATATTACCAAATTGTGGCTGGATACTTTCTCTGCTAACGGTTTCATTTTTAACAGATTTGCTTATGCTAATAAACACTTATTTTTGTTCACATTTTATGTACAAAGTCAAAAGACTGTGTGTAAATGTTAAGTGAATATATGCAGCAACAACTCACTGTATATACAAAAACAAACAGTTACGGAAAATGCATTAGTACATCCATCAAAAGATGACAGTTCAACTTCACTGATTTTGGAAGACTAGAATTGACCACACCAAATTAGAATAATAATCAATAAAGGATTCACTCATTTTTAGAAGAAATATTCAGCATAAAAATGAGTGTATACTTGTAGAAATGCCACTAACGTGCAAATATATTCTCCTTTGTATTAAGTGTGTTTATAATTTGCTTCCAATAGTTGTTAAGTAAAAGGGTTATTTACACTTATGGCATTTATGAGACGCTTTTATCCAAAGCGAATTTCAGGGGACAGTCTCCCTGGAGCAACTTAGGGTTAAGGGTCTTGCTCAGGAACCCAATGGTGGTGCTGAAGGTAGGATTCGAACCCATGACCTCTTGGTCCGAAGGCAAGTATCCTACCCACTGAGCTACCGCCACCCTGGTGATAACTGTCAGCACTTGACCACCTTACCAGTGAGCAGCAAATGGACGGCAGAGGCCAACATGAAAGTTTTTCAGGTCTTTGAATCGGATGGCAGCTTCGATATAGACAAAGAGGATCCACAGAGAGACCGTGGGCAAACACACCCCTCGCTCTGAAGAGGCACAAACAGAGGCCATTAGCCAAATTCATGATGGCAGATCAAACATTTCCATTTCCCATCAGACAGTCCCCTCACATTACCATTAATAACAGCCATTAACATTGATGTTGCTGGGAAATTCGACAACACTTACAGAAATCAAGACTTTCCTAAGCAGTTTATTTTCTGCCATATTGCTTTAAAATAAGACCTTCACTTTAAAGTATCATCTTCCCACAGGGTTAGGCATGATGGTCTTATCAAAGACGCCTCTTTGTGGCCCTCCTTTGGAGTCTTGCCTGACTCTAAATGTAGTCTGTGTCCCTGCAGATTGTGTGACTGCCCAAAAATGCATTATATTGTTTTATACTAACCAATAAACAAAGCAAACCAAATTAGACATTTTAGAGTGGTGACTATTCCAGCTACCTCAAGCATGTAGAAAATAACCTACAACTGAAATCTTAATTTCCATCATTTACTCTTGGCTCCTTTTTTTGACCGTGTGGTGGAAAAACACTTCAAAAGTTTTCCAATGCTTCCCGTCTGAGGTGAACTGACAAAGCCAGGAAAATGGGAATTAAAATCCATCTATCGTCTAGAAAACTCATCAACTTTTCTTCAGTGACCTACAGACAGCAAATAAGACACTTTCAAGCTACTAAAACTGGTAACAAGCCCTCAGGCCTCCTGCCAGCACTCTCTTGTTCTGACTTGCTAGAAGGCAAATGTCAGCAGGGGCGATCTCTGCCGCAGCCTCGGGCAGAGGAACGTGGCTACTTACTGGAATCTCTCAGATTCAGCCTTTTATTACAGCACTTCTGCACTTCCCAACGAGCAGAAAAATGATGTACATGTTGACAAAAAGTGCTCAGAAAATCTCTCCTTCTGTTGAAGCTTCTGCAGAGGAATTCTAATTATGGAACTTTAATTACAGCTTTTAAATCTTTCAGAAGAAAATTTAGACGCAAGTAAGAATTGAAAGCATTTATGTTACGTTCAGCAAAATGGCTTGCATAATTTGTACATAGACATATTATATATATCATATTACAACAGGTGTGTTTATATACATAAATACGTTTGTGAATATATCTATATACATATAGTGAGCCTCGAAATTATTCATACCCCAGGCAAATTCACTTAAAGTTGATTTTATTCAACCAGCAAGTCATATTTAGATGGGAAACAACATAGGTGTATGCAAAAACATAATACAATAATGTACTAAAGACATCATTGAGGAAAAAAACATTTCTCAGCTTTTATGTA
>JBBJLR010117682.1:0-19982 GCA_037577145.1 Brachypetersius gabonensis | reverse complement strand
GGGGAAAACAGAACACAACCATTACATGGACCAAAACATGAATACATAGAACACAGAACTAGAACATAACATAAATGTGGCCCTAGGCCTCATTGCCATAATGGCGGCATCAATCTTTAAAACTAAGGCAACAGAGGAACATAAGTATAACAAAAACAGTCCAGAAAGAAACAGAACCAGAAAAGAAACAAAAGAAAACAGAAAATCCACGGGCACGTGACCAACTAAAAATAGACAAAACCAGCACGTGACCGGGAACCAGGGCCAAACATGTCCGAGACCGTCACAGTTGTTCTTTTTACTAAATAATTTTCCACTTTTAAGTCCACCTGAATTTTCAAGAACTTCCATGACTTCTTGTTTCCCTGATGTACAAATATTAGGTAACACAGACATCAACAATGTCATGGAGTTGTGTCCATTAGAACGATCAGAAGTGTCTATAGTGTTAGTAAAAGCACTGACATTGCTTTTACTAAAGCATTTTGGTTACCTGTAGATCAGATGCCTAATGTCTCATTTAGAGAACAATGAAAACTAATTAGCGATTATGGCTTGCAAAACATTTTTTTTAATTGTTGGCTTGCATTGGACTTTGGACATTTTATTCACTTAATTTGAATATTTGTATTTAATGTTTTAGTTTTTGGTGACATTAGCTTTAAAGTACTGTCTCAATTTTATGTACAAACGAGTTTTCAAATGTTTGCATAATTTGATCTGAACTCATAGCAGGCCTTTCCTGGAACTATTATTATGTTTCTCTCCTTAATCCCTGCTCTTTTCCCGCTAAAGCAGCCCCAGTACATGTGCCTGAAAGAACAGCTTTTGGCTTACTGTTTGTGTTAAGTAGGTCAGGTTAGAGCTGATCCTGTGTAAGTGCTAGCATTCTAAAAGACCCACCCTATTGTGACCACTGTGCTGTAGAGGGACTGGAGAACCAATACAGTATCAAGGGTTTCTCTCTCTCTCGCTCTCTCTCTTTTTTTTTTTCTGCTAACATGCAGGATATGCTTGTGAAAGATAAGCCTCTTTGTGAGACTCTATTTTAATAATTAAAAAATGGATCAAAATGAGATTTAGTCTGGAAACAGCACTTCCTTTTGACAGGCCTGGGTGTGTTGGAGCTCTGCCCCGGCAAAGAAGCTCTTAGATAAGATCATGTTCCATTTTTATCTGTGCTTCATACCTTCACTCCCATATGTTTATTAAAGACAGAACATTTTTATTCAAGTTAATGGTAAAATTATTCATCCAAAATAATCTTCCACTCCGTTTCTATAAAATCTATTTATAAAAATGTCCAAAAGTCGGACTTTAAGGTGGCAGCTATTACTTTTTATCTTGTATATGTTTATTTGGAAAAGCTTTGGATTCCTCAGTGGTACAATGCCTTATGTCAGGATGGGACAGTGGCCTGGGACAACGACTGATTCCAGCCAGTTGATCTGCACAGTCTTTTAGCCACACCATTGCGTCCTGCAGCCTTTCTCGGGTCGACCTTCCTCAGCATCCGCTTCACCTCACACCCCTCCACCGTGAGAGTGTGGCTGTGGTGGAGCTCCTGCTAGTGTCACCTCAAAACTAGCAAATAAGATGTTGTGCTCCTCTGCCAGATAAGCATTACCAAAGGTGGCTGAGGAGTTGTTTTATTTGTTGCTGATGATGTGTTGGACACCCTGCCACATCTGCCTGGCGTTGTTGCTCCTCAGGCCGTCCTCAGGTATGCTGCCTTGGCCTCTTGGATGCTTCTCTTCAGATTGGCTCTGGCTGCATTGTAGAGTGCCCCATCCCCAGTATTCCTGGCTTTCAGCTGGCTCTGGGCCACCAGAATTTGGGTAGGACTCCTTTCAAATCTGTACGGTTGAAATCCCCCAGAATAATGTGAGCAGCCCCAGGAAACTTGCTCTGTTTGCTGCTGCTGATGTTGTGCAAAAGCACCAGAGACGGGCTAGCATTAGCATCTGGTGCTGTGTACACAGCAGTTAGCAGTGTGTCCATTTTTATTATCCTAAACTCCACGTCTGGAGAGTGTCTGGCGACTATGGTGGAGTTTGTACACCAGGTCTTATTCACATACAAGCACAGCCCCCCTGCTCTTTTCTTATTTGAGCTCTCCATCCTGTTTTGCTGGTAAGCCGTGTAGCCTGTTAGCTCAATGGCTACACATTCTGAATCGGAGAGCACACAGCTGCTGCATCTACGTGTGCTGCCCTCTTGGATATTATGCAAGTCAATTTTCATACACAACATCCTTGTATATTCTATAAAGAGGTTAATTGGTTTCCATTACAGCTTATAGTCACTAGGGAGCCTAAATCTAACAAGGAAGCACCACTGCATCTTTCCAAATTGCGACAGTGCCCCATGGTACCTCAACACACCTAGTGGATAACACAAGCTACTATTTTAGCTAACAGATGCCTGCATAGGTTAGCAGCACACTAAGTGATGTGAGGGCTCTCCTGTTGGATAGAGTGAGACCAGTCATACTCCCTTGAAGTCCTGGCCACAGATGGCAGTAGCAATTCTGGTTTTTGAATTTCTTAAATCCAAATAAGTAGTTCTGTTTAGGAGGAGTTTGCTGTGGTAGTATTTTATTGGTGTAAAATGGTATTCTTGCCTGTGTGGAGGGCAGTGTTACACCCAATTTAGTTGCACAATTTGCTCAATGCTGATTGGTGAGTTAAAGGTTGGTATTTCTTTTAAGCAATTACCTTGGAGTAATGCAGCTAAAGAATCAATATTGATTCCCGAAAGGCTTTTCAATGGAGCTTTCCCATGAAGAAACCTTTCATGTGAAGAAAGTAAAAAAAACCTCAAAACAGTAAATGTTTTACATAAAACCATTCAAGACTAGAACTTGCGTTTTTAGGAAATGTTCTTTTAAGACCTACCCTGAAGATGTTCTTTTATGACTTTTATGTGACTTTTATGCGCTTGTTTTGTTTTCTCTTAGTTACCATTGATTCGCTTTACAAGGTCACGGAGGGTCGTCAGTCCGACATCTTCCATCGCCATGCAGAGGGAAACTTTGACCCCAGCTGCTGTTTTACTATTTACCATGGCAACCACATGGAGTCTCTGGACCTTGTGACATCCAATGCGGAGGAGGCGCGGACATGGGTGACCGGACTCAGGTACCTGATGGCCGGCATCAGTGATGAGGATTCACTGGCCAAGAGACAGCGAACCCATGACCAATATCCTTTAGAAATGCAAGGAGATGGTGTATGTATGCCTTTGTTTGCTTTAATCCTTAGACTACTAAAGTTATTACTGACATTCTGATATGCTGTATAGATTTTGGGAAAATTACATTCCATTGTGGACACAGAATGTAGAGCATATGTAAATGTAATGTGTGTAAATGTAATAAATGTCAACTTCTTAGAACTACTGTGTCTTGAGGTAAAAATGCAAAGAGAATATACGAAACAGCCTTAATTTAACCATTTCAGCAACTTATTTTCTTATTTTCTTTATGCATCCAACTCTATGTCTTATATTTGTAATATATTTTAACCCCTTTCTATAGGGCCCTTGGTGGCCATTCTGCCAGATATTTTTTTTTACCAACAATCTATAATAATAATAATTTACATCTATAATAATAACTAATAATGTCATTAATACATTCATATCAACAACACTGGCTGGATCATGTAAGTACAATTATAGCTGAAATATAACTGAAATTAATTTTTAAATATATTCTAATAAAAAAAATGAATAATGTTACAGTTCAAGGACCATCTGAAAAAGGTTTAAAGTAATTCTTTTATTGCTCAGCCTTAGCTTATCAGTACCCATTACAGCTTAAAAGTATAATTTCCTTAATCCTAAGTGAATGTGGATGAAGCAGACGTTTGAGGAAGCTGATAAGAATGGAGACGGGCTCCTAAACATTGACGAGATTTACCAGCTGCTCCACAAGATGAATGTCAACCTGCCTCGGCGCAAAGTGAAGCAGATGTTCCAGGTGAGCAAGGGGATATTTTTAAAGGCGTGGGAAACAAACTTTATTTTAAAAAAAGGAGATGTCAAAGTGTCAGTGGAGGAACACATTTCTGGCACCTTCAGTCATAATGTGGTCTCTGACAGAGTAAGAAACTGTATAACTAAGTCAGTTTTTGATATTGCCTAACAATTCTACTTTTGCAAGGATTTTTGCATGAAGTCAATTGATGACTGTCCATTAGTTGATAAATGTCCATTATGATTGTCCATTACTTTTTTTGCTAAATTAGACTCATAGCTCCAGTGAAAAACCAAAGAGGCAAAAACCAAACATATCCAGCCTGAAGTACATTTGGGAGGATATAAATATATGTATATATGTATAAATTAGATATACATATGTATAATTTAGATTTTTTTATTTTTTTTTACTGAACCATTGGACCAGCTTGCCTTTTCTGTTGCTCACTGCTGGTTTTAATTTCTTGCTATTTCCCATTATTCCTTTGTTTATGAAGCCACTCTAGAACATCTGCCACTGCGCCCCAGGCAACCACCCTTCTGGATGAAGTTGCCTTAATGATTCATAGTTTTACTTTCACTGAAGGAAAGGCATGGTTTCCACAGTTTGCTCAAAGTTTGCTTTGATTGTGTAACACTTCTTTTTCTTTAACCGAGTTTCTGAAATAGGAGAGAGTGAAAGCTTTCGAGAAGTCAAGTCAAGTAGTCAAGTAGAGCTTTATTGTCATCCCAGGCATATAGGCTACATTAAGAACACAGTGAGACGAAATATCGTCCTTCTGAACATACAACACAACAGTTATAACAACTTCAGAGGCACAAGTCGACGCCCCCTGAGAAAAGTTGACTAGTCGTGTGTTTTTTTTCCTCTCTCTGTGCACTCTCTGCCTCTGAATGGCTTACGCTGACACACTTTCAATGGTTTAATCAATTATTTTAGTCCTTTCATAAAAAGGGCGGTAACATTGGCGCAAGGGGAATCTAAACACAAAACTGCAGCAAGACGAAAGACATGGAGCAGAGAAGACAGACACACATCACATGTGTGGAGATGCTTTACTCCAGACACAGAAACAGCACGGAAAACTGCAGAATCTGCTAGTCGGTGTTAAAGTACAGTAACAGTACCGGCGTTCTGCATGGCATCCGAAATGGCATCTGTTAGCTAACATGGCTAGTGCCTCCAGAGGATGCTGAGCGGCGCAGCGGCTTAAGCTGTTCCCACCTTCTGTTGTACACTTAAATTTACCAGAAAATTCAATGTATCAGCCTTTTTAGGATTAGTTTAATTGTGGTGTTGACTGTTAATGTTACAGAGAACTCATTGTTGGACATCTGTGTCATCATTTGTGAGTTTGCCGACTTACAAAAGAATGCTGACTTACAAAAGAATGCTGACTTACAAAGAAAGTTTCATTTTTATGAAGAAAGACAGAATATCAACAAAAAAAAAGCACACAGATAACAGTCAATCTATCACTTGCAGAATTTGCTGATGTTGGCAATGTTCTAGTAGACCTACATGTAAATATTCACTCTTATAGCAGCCATAAAAAAATCACATAGGTTAGCTAGAAGATTGATGTGGTGATATTTTTCATTTTCATTACCCTTCCCAATAATTTGTATTAGAGAAGATTTTCTTTAATTCAGTAATTCACTGCGCTTCTGGAACAAAGGGACTGAACTGCTGCCTTTTTAGAAATCCATTGCTCCTCAGGGAGCAGGTGAGAAAGAGAGAGAGAGGAAGAAAGAATGAGATAATGAGGTACACAGTTGACTTGTAAAACTAGCAGACAAAATGCCGGATCTTCAACTAGTCTAGTGGGTGGGGTCTCGACAGATGAGGGGCAGTTCTATGCAAATTGGCCCAGTATTACATCACACTAGATCCTCTGTCCAAATGGCTCATTTTGAAAGGGCCTGAAACTGTGAAGAATAAAGCTGGTGAGATCGCTTTATGTGATTTTGTGCAAAGAACTTCATGAACATGTTTTGTAGACCATAGACCTGTTATAACTAAAGTGGGATTTGCAAAATTTGTCCCTTTAAAATATTTTTTCAGAGGTTTGTGTTATATCATCTATCATATAATCTTCAGTCTGGAGTTTAAAGAATGGTTTAGGTAGTGAGTTGACCAAAACTTAATAATAGGCCAAGGCCTGGCCAAAACATCTATCATATCTCTGTAAAATGTGCATGTTGAAGTCTGCAGCTCTCACAGTAAGGCCTCGTCCACACGGACGTTCGAAATGAACGCGCTCTGAACACCTACGGGGTTTTTGTGGCGTTTGTTAGCGACGTTTGATCGACGTCAGCAAGGCGTTCGACTGGCGTCTGATGCCGTTTAACGCCAGCCTGACGCCCAATCTGTAGTTTCGTGTATTATTTTGACGCCAAGAAAACGTTGCATTCAGCGTTTATTTGCCGCCATCCGAACGCGCAGCCGGCCTTTGATTTGCTTCAATGAGCAGAAAAACGGGTGGCGTTTAATAGGCGCTCACCTGGAGTCACGAACGCCAGAAAAACGCCTGGTTCAGACGTCCTAAGTCATTTTAACTAGTGGCTCCAGTTCTGAAATAAAGAGACGAACTTTAAACTGCAAACATGTATCAGCTCATTGGCTGTTTTGTAAAAAATAATGTATTATTTGCTGAACCTTTCCGCTGATGCTCTTAAACACTCCACTGCTTGGCAAAGCATCACAGAGGAAAGAACCAACCGTGTCCACTGGGAAGCAAATAGACAGGTCTCTGGTATCAGTTCTAAGCACTTCTAATGTTTAGTCAGAGGTTCTTCCTAGTCTCAAAATATTCAGATCATGGTGGTCCAAGGAGGTGTGTCCAGACATCTCCTTGACTTCTTGTTTTGTGTTGTGTCACAGGAAGCAGACACAGATGAGCAGCAGGGCACACTCACTTTCGAAGAGTTCAGTGTGTTCTACAGGATGATGTCATTGCGACGGGATCTCTTCCTGTTGCTCATGTGCTTCAGTGAGAAGAAAGATCACCTGACGGCTGAGGAGCTTGGCAATTTTCTGCGAGTGGAGCAAAAGGTCAGTGATCAATCTGATATCATTTTCTAATTATCAAAGGTTAGCTTAAGCCCTGGTCCACCTTGAGTCAGTCCATGCCGTATTTTCAAACCTCTCGTCTCTGAGTACAGCTGACTGTGACGTCCAGGCCTCAGGTGCCACACGGCAATCAGACACCTGAACGGAGTGAAGCTCCGCTGCTTAGTGCTGCGCCAAACATAAACAAGCAACACGAGGGCGAGTGCGCGTGGCGCATGAGGCCCAAACGTCACAGTCAGCTGCACTCAGAGACAGGTGCTTCAAAAGTAGCCAATGTGAGAGCTTTATTTATTTCTCCTTGCTGCTGATTGGCTGCCCTGTGATGCTGTAGTCCAGAATTTCCTGAATGTCCTCGTGTTTTTCTTCTTTTTTTTTTTCTTCTTAAAGCCCTGTATTTTTATTACTGTAAATTTAATTCATATATCCTGCTTATACCAAAGAAAATGTCTGTGCATAAATTACAGTGCAGTCCATACAGGGGTAACATCGATATTTTACATTCTAGCACTGCAGGAGTTCGGTGTAAACTTAACAGTATAAATATATGGGTTTACCTTTACATTTTCTTTGAGACTAATGAGTTTAAAATGAAATTAAAGGGATTTTGCAGCATATTTGGGGCATGTTTAGAGTTTACACTATAAAAAAAGGCATTTTTCAACCACATCACAACAACGTGGCTTTTCACTATACACGGGTGCTCTTGGAACATCACTGTAATTATAATAATAATAATGATCAAATTCATATAAACTCATAATCATAGCATTTACATACCCATCGTTACCATGCAATGTTTGTCAAATTAGTTAAAACAATCTTCTATTTTGGGTCCTTTAATGTAACACACACCCTTTTACGTGGATGGCCTTGAAGCAGATTGAAAAGCTCTTAATAATCACTCAAGGATCTTAATGAAAGACCAACTGTCAAAAAGCACCTGCAATTAGATTCAGGACTGTAATGTGCCAACATTCTGTCAAAAAACAAACCATAGAAATAACTTTATAACAATGCTAATTTCCACTAACCCCCCTATGGGATTTCTAAAAATATATTTTGGCCAGTCTTTTGACATTTACAACAGAAAAACCTACAAAATACATTTGATTTTGTACGTTCTGGTTTTACAGTGTCTCCGTCATCAAATATCTTTGGCTTAGAGCTACTACTATTATCTTCCATTCCTGGCAAATGATTGAAAGTCAGTTTGGCTATCCCTTGTATTTGTAGCTAGTAATGTATTTTGTGCTTCTAGAAAGCCTAGAAATGTGTTCTTTTACTTACAAATTTGTTCAACCAGAACTTTCCCCCTGCTGAAGGCCTGACCAATGGAGCTTGCTTTGCTATACCTACCTATAAAAACATGAGTATTTCTGCAGTACTTACATTTAAAGTACAATAAGCATGATGGGTCTATTAAATTCAAATACACTAAACATTAGGTTTTTATCAGTCCCAAAAATCATTACTCCTTCTCTTTATTTAAACAACACAGCTTCTGTCAGCCTTTTTCCATTTTTTACTATAACTCTTCCACATGTATCGTGTTTTTAATGTACAGTGACGGGTTGTCAAGCTTACAGCTCTTTCCTAGGCAGCTTTCATAGAAAAGCTGACCGCCTAAAGCAGCCCTGACTCTTCCATCTTTTACACCTCTCTTTCTGTTTTCACATGCTTGTCTTTATGGTGGGATGGTGTTGGGACAGCAGGCCTTGGGCTACTTTCTGTCTGTCTCCTTTTATTTCTCTTTCTCTCTTTTTCTCCTCCACTTATCCCCAGAAACTGGCCACTGATACTAGATAAAGGACTAGGGTGACAAAGATGGCGCGGTGAGGATGGCTGCCGTCGCTCGGTGTCCTCCCACTCTTTGCGTTTTTCTTATGTTTGTAATGTTTACTTTTTAAATGTTATTTTTAATTTAATTATATTTTTATCTTCATACTTTCTATATATGTATGGAAAGTTGGGGGAGCACAAGCCTAAGAATTTCATTACAGTGATGATGCTACATTGTTATCTGTATATGACAATAAATCTTAAACTTGAAACAAACTTTAATCAATAACTCATCGCTACCGCCATGTTAGTGTAAGTATTCTGCTGAGAATGCTTCGTCAGCCTAATTATACCTAGTCCTGTGGGGTCCTGATCATAGGTAAACAGGGTAAGGGGCTAATAAATGATACTGAGAAGACAACTAGGAAAACATCTTTGGGGAGCTTCTTCCCCAAGTTGCTTCACATGAAAAACAGTCAGTCATAAGCTGTAGAAGTAAGGAAGCATTTTAGGGGTGTTAACTTGTTGCAAGCCACAAAGATAACATTTCTTTCAAAAGCATTAGGGAAAGCTAAGTGTCTTCAAACTATTGACGGGCTGTTTTCCTCCATCTACATCTTTGGTTAGGACTGCCCTGAGCTTTTGGAGGCTGTCCAGTGCACATGGACAGGAAGAGAGTGCATCTGTAAGGGGCTTTAGATGGCTGGCCAGCTGCGGCCACAGACAGGCCCCACCGAGGTTCTAAAAACAGCCTCTGTCTGTCCCTGAAGAATAAGAGAGAAGGAGAGAGAGAAAGACTTAGAGAAGGAGAGAAAGAACATTGGGGGAGGAAGAGAAAGTGAGTCAAAGAGAAAGAATAGGAGAAGGAGAGAAAGAACATGGGGGGGAGAGAAAGTGAGATGGAGAGAAAGAACATGGGGGGAAGGAAAAGAAAGTGAGTCAGAGAGAGAGAGAGGAGGTGAAGCAGTGGGAGTGGCAAAGAGTGGGAGAGAGAAAACTGGGAGGGTGTATAGTACTAAATGAAAATAGGGCAGAGCTGTATTTAATTATGCAGTTTCAGGATAAAAATGATATGGAGGAATGCATAAAAAAGTGTGAAATAAGTATAAAGTAACCATTTGTCATACCTGAACACACCACAACACAAATTTGTGTTTAACCCATTCACCCAAATGAAGCAGAGGGCAGCCAGGAAAAAGCAGCATCTGGGCAGCAGTGTATGCTCTTAACCACCAGGCCTGCAGCTGCCCTAAAATGTGTCCATTTGTCATACATGAACACACCACAGCAAACAGTGTGAACGGCACAAAATTCTTCTCTGCCTTAAAACATTAAATAGATAAATTATGCAGCTCAGTAGAAATTCTCTTTGTAACAATCTGATTTTTAACGAGAGTCTTATTGAGGTTCTTATGCAATAAATGTTTTCACATACTAAGGGTTTCCAAACACACTCCTTATGGTTTTGGAATGCATGGAATAAAGACTTAGATTAAACTGTGGTCTTGGTCTTTTTAGTTTCTGAACACTCCTGGAACACCCAAGTGTATGACAGATATTCTCCAGTCTTAAATTCCATTAATACATTATAGAAAAATGGGACTTTAATTCTATAAACTATATTACAAAATACGGACTGTGATTAATCTGACTGAAAATGGTGAAAAGCAAACAGTGATTAAAAAAGGCCATGGCATTAAAACTGGAGCTGGGCAACAGTATACATGAAGTGCTTTTAAGGTTTGAACTGATTAGTTTAGTTTTGCGTTCAAAGCATTTGTTGCATTTGAATAAAGCCTATTGTCTGTCTGTTAGCACAGTATTTGAATGATTAGTCATTCTAGTTAGTTTAGATTTCCGGTTAACATTGTTTTTGTTAATGCTTGCTGGGCTGATTTATTTTTTTTAATCTGAGTTCTTAATCTGCTTGTTACCACGTGATTTTCTGTACAGGAAGAGTGAAAGTAAGGAAGAAAGGTAAGAGGGTGACAAGTTTGGCCCAAGCCGATCATTTCACTGTATGTATAAAAGTCTGTTGACCCCCACTGTCTCCCATTCCTCCTCTACCCAAACCCCCAGATGCCCAACGTGACACCTGAGTACTGCCTGGACATCCTTGAGAAGTTTGAAGTGTTGGAAGAAAACAAGAAGAATGGAATTCTGGGAATTGAAGGTGAGCTGTCAGTCACTTGTCTCCCTCTCCAATCTGTGTTAAACAGGTTGAACGCATAGCATGGACTTTGATTTCATATTAAATTGAATAAAACTGATGGGATTCTGTGTAAGCCCAAAACTACCATTGGCCCGGGGGGTGGTGTATTTCCTGGTATGCCCAATGGCCAGTCCACACACAGCTAATTAGTTACACAGACAGACAGATATGGGCTTTCCCTGAGAGACTGTTTCCTCCCTTCAGGGTGTGTTTGTAAAGGAGACAGTTATTGCTGGTCACTCTCTTCTGGTAAAATAAAGGGACTAAAAAGCAGACAGACAGATGGATGGATGGATGTATTAATGGAAGTGATGAGCCACGTTTGAACCTGTGTTTGTGTTTGTGTGTGTAGGTGTGTGTGTGTGAGTGTGTGTGTGTGTTACATTTGTATATATGTAACGGCAGTGAGAAGAGCAATGCATAGAGACAGATAAAAGAGAAGAGACAAACTGATATAAAAATAAAGGCAAGAAAGGTATAGAGAGAAGTACTTAATAATAATAATAATAATAATAATAATAATAATAATAATAATAATAATAGGGGCACGGTTGCACAGGGGTTACCCTGCCTTAGCCAAAAGCAGCTGAGATAGGCTCCATATATATTAATATATTTAAAGGCTTCCAAATGAAGTTATTATCAAGAGGTGTGGCCACACTGTGATTGTGGGTCTGTCCCATTTGGAAGATCAGAGCTTCAGCCCCACAGATAAAAATGAAAGTGTAGCTGCTGTTGGGCCACATCCTGTGGCAGATAGTGAGAGTTTGTGATCAATGAGGAAGACATTTGGCCCTGAGTCACCCTGAGTGCTGAAAGCTGTATTTCTCCCGGGACAGCATGGGACAGGATAGCAGAATGATGCAGGCTGTGTGACTAAAGCTGATGGAACTGAAGTGCTAAGGCAGAAAAACAGTGATATACAGTAAAATACAATGATCTAAAATCACATAAACTGGTATGGGATGATATGCATTGACATACAGTGAAATACAGTGGTAAAGAATTCATTTGGTTGTATACACACACACAGCTTTAGCAGGAAACTGTGAAAAGGTTTTGTTATTTAAAGAGCTATAGATTATTCAAATGACAAATAAATCTGCATAGTGACTGAGAATAAAGATAATTTCATTTATATTCAGAGTTACCATTTTTAAAACTATAATTAAATGATGATAAAAATATTCTTTTTCTTCTTTATTTTTTGTTCTTTTTGTTTTTTACACAAAATTTGGAATGTTCAAGCATCTTTTCTCCTTATGTGACACGATGTAAGCCCAAACCATGATATTTTTTTTCCCACCACACTTTTCTGGGTGAATCTTGGCTCTATGCGGATTCCAGCAGGTCTCCTGCAGTATCTGCGGCATTTCTGGCATTTCTGGCTAATAAAGGTACCAGTCATTGTCACATAAGGACATAGTAACTTAAAAAGGCATATAACTTTATTGCTAATCAATCGATTGCTACAATAAATGGATCAATTTAATGCCAAGGGCTTTCACATTAATAACTGGGTGCAAAATGAAACAAAAAAGGTCCTGATGTTCACAGCATGTTAAAGTCCATGACACCTGTTTTATTGAGCATGTCTGGGGTAAAGTGAAAGACGAGGCCATTCCAGACTTCATCAACAAGTTATTTCAGTCATTGCCCAGATGTATGGATGCGGTCCTCCATGCTCATGGAAGTCATACATGTTATTCTTTTTTCCAAGGCATCATGACGTTGTGTTCTGATGTTATTGTAGCATGTTTGTGTAATAAAAAAGTATATCTATAATTTCTACATTATTTTTGTATATGACAAGACTTTAGTCTCTTATTTCCTTTTTTGTCCCCTACTCTTTTCTTCACGTCTCTTCTCTCACTCTCTCTGTTCATCCAGGTTTCACTAATTTCATGCGCAGTCCTGCGTGTGACGTCTTTAACCCTCTGCATAACGAGGTTAATCAGGACATGGACCAGCCCCTATGTAATTACTTCATTGCCTCATCTCACAACACCTACTTAACTGGAGACCAGCTCTTGTCACACTCCAAAACTGACATGTACGCCTGGGTCCTGCAGGCAGGCTGCCGCTGTGTGGAAGGTACAGAACACACAGTCCTGTTTTATGTTCACACTGCAGAGCAAACGTTAAAATGTACCTCCTGAGAGAGCAGTAGAGCATCAATAAATATCAATATTCAGTATTCCTCACATTGTAAAGTGGAGAAAAAAGCAAAGCAAATAAATTATTGTAATTGTATGATTACAGTATATTAATTAAGCTTATGTTTTTTGTTTTCTCTTTACTTTACTTCTCGATTCTTTTCTTCTCTTTACATTTCTTCTGCTATCTTGTCTTTTTTTTTCTCCTCTACTCTTCTCTTCTGTTCTCTACTCTTCTTCTGTTCTCTTCTTCTTTATTAAAACTGTATTACTATTAACATTATTTATAAATTATAAATTATTTATAACAGAAATTATTTAAAGTGATTCCAAACTTAAAAGCTTAGTGCAGTGCAAGTAATGATATGAACCCAGCTAACAGATGATTATAATGATAATATAATAATAACATTATTATAATCATATATCCTAATAATATTATTTGTATGTGTGTGTACAGTTGACTGTTGGGATGGTCCAGATGGTGAACCCATGGTCCAACATGGATACACACTCACCTCTAAAATTACCTTCAAGTCTGTCATCGAGACCATCAACAAATACGCCTTCGTCAACAATGAGTATGTACGAGAAATCAGTGTATCAACGGAAACATTCCCTAAACAAATCTAATGAGTCATTAGTTATTAGTCATTAAGTTGCAAAGTAATTTTCCAAACAGGCTTGCTGGTTCTGTAAAGATGTGTTTGATGCAGCTGGCTCTTTTTTGCTGTGTGTTGCTGTGGAACTAAAAGCCAAAGTAGTGGAAGATTTTATTTTCTCCCCTTTTCTAACCAGATTGTGCAGTTAGGGCAGTATTGACTGAATTATGTAACAGATGTTCAGTAACTTCAGCCACTTTGTTCTATTGCCAGTGAGGGTCTTCCAGCAGAAACAACATGGATTGAAAAAGTACATTGGTCCACCAAGATAATCTGGTCTGAAATAAGTTTCTTCGTTTTGCAGTGGAGACCAGCAACTTTTTTTTCAGGCCTTCGTCTGCTGATGGAATGGAAACGGACTGTTTATATAGAATATATTTATGTAAAAGAATTTGTATTAAATGTTCGTGTTTAGATTATGATTCAAATTTAAACAAAATAATAAACAGTTATTGAAAAATTATAAAAAGCCAAAATGTCATTAAATTGCTTACATGACTAATGTAACTTACAAGTAATGGAGGTCCATTTAAGGATATAATTCTTCAGAATTCGTCGAGCAAACCTTATATTCGAAGAACTCGAACACACACTGGTAAACAGACTCAATATTTAATTAACCTAAAACACAGATTACACAGAGGGTGGAAAAATTGGCCCGAGACACAATTTAACGGAGTAGACAGAGAATGAACAGTTTAGGGGAAGAGCCCAGTCACGGACACACGCGAAAGAGCTGGTAAACCCCGCTCCAGCAAGGAGTAAAGACTAAAGTGGTTCCTGCTTCCTGTTTATATATCCAGAGATGCAAGTCGTTTCAGGTGACTGGTGCGTGTGACACAATTTTTTTTTTAAGTCTTGGAGTATTGGAGGGAGGGCAATACACAAGCTGCTTATTTACCATAAGAGTGTTATACTATTCGTCGTCTTAAGGCAGGCAGAGAATGGAGCTTTTCAAAGTAGAATATCGGTGGGTTCTGTATTTTATGAAATGTTTTAAGAGATCCTCTGATGAAGTATTTTATTTTTTCTAAATTCAAAAAGAGCATCAAGTCAATAAGCCAAAGATACTTTAGGTGGTTCATTGCCATTATGGAATATACATATTTAAGTATGTCAGTGTTTGATGGTGTTTTGTTGTGAAATTGAGCTGGTGATTGAACAGCATTTGTGCCAACATGATGATAAGCTTGAACAACATAACAATCAGTATTAAAAAGTGTATTTGCTGGCTGACATCAAGAGAAAAGGGAGGTAGACACCTGCTACTCACCAGTTAGTGTGTGCTCTTCTCTCTCACTCTCTTTCTCTCTCTCTCTTTTGCTCATACAGATACCCAGTCATTCTGTCCATAGAGAACCACTGTAGTATCCAGCAGCAAAAGAAGATTGCTCAGTACCTGAAGGAAATCTTTAAGGAGAAGCTGGACGTCAGAGTGCTCCTCAACAGAGATTCCAAACAGCTGCCCAGTCCCAACAGTTTGAAGGGCAAGATCTTGATAAAGGTGGGAAAAATACCCAACATATTTTGCAAATCTGTTCATCCTAGACCAGGCCTATTCAACTAGCCTCCCGTGGGCTGGATCCGACCCTTTAGAATTTTTTTATGGCCCGCAAGACTGCAAGTAAATCAGTGTGTTATTTGTGTGATATAATAAAATTATGGGTTTTGGATCACGTTTGGCTTGTAGTTCCCCGCTACTGCTGTGTTGTATAAAATTAGCCAATCTGAGCACAGAAGTTGCCATATTATTAGCCAATCGCAGCCGAAAGAGGTGGGATTTGTCAGAAACCAGAGCAGAGCTGGCAGTCACAAAAGAGAATCCGATCACACACACACAGCGAGGGGAGAACCTCTGTAGTTTGAGCTCGGTGATGTATACTCTAACAACTTCTAACAACTAAGAGTTCTCGTTAAGAACCGGACAGCTTTAAAACGGCTATGGGTGACTGTTAAAGCGGCACTGACACATGGCCGATGGTAAATTTGGGAATTTCGGAATCCCGTCAGTCTGCTGAAAGGTGACAGGTTAACGCAGATCAGGAGTCACGGTTTCAGTCCATCACAATTTTTTTTCTGAGAACCGAACTAATAATTGTTTGCTGAACCCCCCAAACAAACACAAATTGTACAAATCCTGTGCATTTTTTTTGCTTTTGTGACGTCCGGGCCTCGTCCGCTATGCACCCTCATCCTCATGCTGGGTTGCTAAGCACTGCTGCCAAACATAAACAACTCAGCATGAGGACGAGGGGGAAGTGGGGGGGTGGCAGATGAGGCCCAGACATCACAGCCTATTTCATGGCAATATATAATTTTTCATGCATTTTTGGGCAAAATTATTATTATTTTGTAACATAAATATTAATGTAAATTTAGCTACATTTGTACAAAAAAAATACTATAAATGTTTTGGTACTGTCCAGAGAACACAGCGAAAGTGTGTCTTGGTATGGTGAAATACAGCTGTACTCAGAGGCGGGAGGTTTAAAAGTAGCTAATCCGAGAATTTATTTCTCGGATTAGAATTTATTTGCTATTTATTTCTCCTTGCTGCTGATTGGCTGCTACCCTTTAATAATGCAGCTGCAGTCCAGAATTTCCCCCATAGAGCGTCTTGAGTATTCTCATGTTTTTTGTTTTTAAATGTATTTATTATTGTTATTACTGTTTATTACCTTGCTTATACCAAAGAAAATGACAGCGCATGAATTACAGTACAGGGGAATATCAGTATTTTACATTCTAGCGCTGCGGGAGTTCGGTGTGCTGAATTACAATGAATTAAAAAGTTACGCTGAATTAAAAATGAAATTAAAGTGTTTTGGGAGCATATTTAGCGCTTATACCCCTGTATAGACTATACTGTAGTTCATTTACACACGTTTTCCTTGGTATGCGCTATCCATTTCTTTGGTATAAGCAGGGTTAATACAGTAATATAAATACAGTAATACCACACAGAGACATAGACCTCGGAAACCCCGTGCACACCACCACCCCCTCAACCCCCGAACCGCCACCCCCGGGCCTCAGCCAAGACACAGACACAAATGAATACATATTAGGGGTGTCACGTGATTTAATAAAAATCTAATCTAACTAATTAAAAGCTCCTGTAAAAGTTTTTGTTTATGAAATTTGACATAGGAGTAAATGGGTGAAATCAACATTACAGACTTTCAATGTTTCCTCCATTTAATAACAGCTTTTGCACTGTTCATGTGCAGTAATGGTCACAGCAATCAAAAATATGACCTAACATACTGAGGGAAAGATCAGCAAGATCAATGATGGAACTAAATCTGTCTATAAGGTGCAGTTTAAGACAATGTACACACAAGCATGGGTGCTCTGGTTATTTATGCTGTCTTGTCAAAAATCTCTACAATAGTGCAAATCGACAGCAGAGTCTATTAATTCATGCTACCCTATCAGAAAATGCTACCTTAAAGTTCTTACAGTTTATACACTCAGTTTATAACACTGATAATGACGAGACACCCCACATGGGGTGGTGGTGGCATAGTGGGTAGGATACTTGCCTCTAGACCAAGAGGTAACCTTCAGCACACCACCACTGGGTTCCTGAGCAAGACCCTTAACTCCCAAGTTGCTCCTGTAGGTAGGGAATGGAAGTTGCTTTGGATAAAAGCGTCTGATAAATGCCGTAAATGTAAATAAATGTACATATGCACACAATATGCATGATCAGAGAAAATATATTTTATTTAAATGAGAAGAACTGTGACAGATAGATCGTAGTGGTACATAGCGCCAGTTTATACAGTCATGTTCTAATATTGAGAAATGCTACTGTGAAACAGAGTGTTCTGACGATTAATGCTGTCTTGTCAAAAAATGCTGCTGTAGCGCAAATCGACAGCAGAGTCTGTTGATTCATGCTACCCTGTGGAAAAATTGTCCGTTAAAGTTTATACAGCTGCCAGTGTCCCAAGGAAGCACAGATTTATGGAGATGGCAGAAGGGCATCTTGATGTGTAGCAGGTTTCGACAGAACGCCGGACCAGGTTTAAGTGGTGCAATTAATCAAAACACACTTATCATGGCGGCCTGAGAGCTGTTACAAATTCTACAAATTCTAACCACACTCTACCTTGTTATCATCGGTGTCCTCATCTTAATCTCACTGTGTTATATGCTACTTTTAAATTTCTGAATATGGAAACATATCCATCACTTTACATAATTCTTTTTCATTGTTTCTTGAGCATGAGCATACCAGACCAATTCTGGTCCATATCCTTTGCACATATTTTGTATTTTCCCTAGTTTATACACCAGACTGAGCCAATGAGGAGCTTATTACTGAGCTAGTAAGTAATAATAAGTAATAAGTAACCAAGTTCAATCCGGACCAACACGAAAATCTTTATAATATTTAATTATCCCAGTGGTGTTTTAAATGTCGTGCACACAGTCAATAGTTCAGCTTCTTTATCTGTTTTTTCCATGTTCTTCCACTCTTCTTTGTTCAAGCACAACCAAAGCAGACCTAAGTTACATCACTATGGCAACACGACTCACTCACACCCAAATTCTAACGGCACCGCAGGAGGCTCATTGTGACCCTGCCACCTTCTGGACAAAAGTTGTTACGGCAGCAGGTGCTCCTCTTCTGCAGAAGATGGCTCTTCAAATTCTCACCATGTTTTCCTCAACATACTGTTGTGAATCTGCTTTTTCAACTAATATAGTAAAGACCTCATATCTCAGCACACTCACCGATGAACACTTACAACAGTGCCTCTGCCGGGCCCTTACACCGTTTGTGCCCAAGTTTAAACAACTGGTGGCAGAAAAAAGGTGTCACTTCTCACACTATCAGGCAGACCACATGGCTTATTGTATATAGGTTAAGAGGTTTGAAGCAGCTTTTTTTTTCTTCTTTATTTCGGAATTTGAATTTTCCGGACTTTGCCCTGACTTGACATTTGGTAAGTGGACCTTTCAGCTTTATATTTGAGTATCCCTGAGCTAATGCATTGAATCAGTTGTGCTAGATGAGGCAGAAAGTAGCTGAAGATTACCCAGAAATTTGTTAGATGATGATGAACGCAAATTTGCATATAAATGACGTCGTCATGTCATGGTGCGTTGCCATTCTGCCAAAAATGTAACGACCCACAACGCCCACATCTTCAAAAACATGACTAAAAAAGTACTCAAACTCCCTGGTCTCACGGTTATAACACAACACAAGCTAAATAAACTGGACCAGTTTGTGTTTGTATGTGCACATGATAAGCATGCCAAAATGTAAAAACTGGGGATGAATGTGTGGTAGGCTGGCTCCTTCCAGTCCCAGTTTTGGTAACCCAGTGCCCACTTCACCTTTACCTGTTAGTGTAGGGATCAGACATGAGCATTGGGACCGCGAATGCTGGTCCTGGGAGGCACCGGCCATGGTGGCGGGGTGTCAGTGAGGTGTTGACAGAACTACGGCGGTGCGGGTTTTCACATGTCACTGTGAGCAGCAGAATGGTGGGCACAGGTAAAAGTAAGTTAGGACAAATGGCAGCAATAGAGGCTCTCTGTGTGACCCTCGTAAATGCCTGCCTATTCACACCAAGACAGCCCCGTCTTGCTGAATATGTAGAACTAGAAGTAAATAAGTTTAGTCACCAAAGTTTCCCAATGCTTAACATTTTACAGTGTAAAATAAAATGACTTGGAGCAGAGGTTACTAATACTCCTAGATATCTGATTTCCTGCAAGTATCTGGGGAGAGTGGGATGATCAACTGGTGAAAAATGAGCAGCATGAGCCCTGTGGTACAGTGTTACACCCTGCCAGACATATTTATGAAAACTCAGTGATGTGAGGCTTTATGGGAATTTTAGAGCAAAACAACTAGCTAGATGGATTTTGCTTTATTGAGAGCTGATGGTGTGTGAGGATGTCCAAGATCTGCTTATTCTCTTGAGCACGCTTCTGGAAATTACTGGTGGTTCTTACTGTTCCTTTGTGGGTTACAGGTTTTTCAATTAATTGGACATTTCATCAGATACACCTGCCACATGGGTGCATATTCATGTTTCATATTCACAGCACATTTACTGTTGCACACACCAAAACCAACCACAAAAAAGGGGGGG